>JAVHLU010000377.1:0-64257 GCA_036785755.1 Colletotrichum ledebouriae
ATTCCAGGAAAAATACCTCCTTATGCTCAAATTTATCAGCTTTCATCACCATATTACTCAGCCTATTAATATCTATTATTCAGGCTGTTTTACCGCCCCTTTAGCTACCTATATACCTATTCTTATACATATTTTAGAGAAACTTCGCGCTACTAACCTAGCTTCTTTTATACCCTATATACCTATACTTATGTTCCCCCCTTTTTACCCCCTTAGTAATAATTATCCTCTATATTAAGAGTAATAATAATTATATTAACTTATATAAGGGCTTACTAATTAATAAACCCTAGGAATATTAAATTAATAATTATTATAATCTTAAAGTTTTTAAAGTATTTCTTAATAATAATATTAAATTTTTCTTTATTATTAAGAAGCTTTATTTTAAGTATTTTATATATCTTCTTAAACTTACTCTTTTAGAACTTAAATAAAAGAGAACTACTTTTAAGTTTTAGAGTTTAAATTAGATATTATTTAATCTTTTTTTAAGTTATTCTAAGTAGCTTACTATTAATAAGCTAATTAATATATTCCTCTAGCTTATTTTAATTCTAAAAGTTATAAATAGTTTTTTCTATATTTATAGCTTAAATTATATATATAATACTTTTTATAAGTACTAATATTTTATTTATTTTAAGTAACAATAATAAAGTATATAAGAGTAAAGTTATTTTATAATATATTACTAAATTAAAATCATTTTTATATACTTTTTATATTAACTCTTAATTTTCTTATAACCTCTATTATAAGACTATTAAAGTTAATAATACTTTTTATAAATATAATAAAGTAGAAAGTAGTGATAGCTTTCTAAATATTATATAAAGTATATTATATATAATAGAGTATATAATATAGGTTAAATTTATATAATAAAGTATAATTACCCCTATATAGCTAAATATAGTTAGTAAAAAAAGTCACTAGAAGAATGAGGTGTATGTAGAAGAGAGTAAGGTATATATATAGTGGCCAAGTTCGACCTGCCTTCTTGCTCCTGCTCCTGCCCAGCAGAGAAGGATAGCAGGCAAGCCGATTAGATTCCTGGTTCAGCGTTAACACAACAGCCTGGGTTTTCATGCCTTAGCTAGCTAGGGCCCCTTCGTCCCTTGGCTCTTAGTGTAAAAGCTGAAGCTAGCCGACTATATCCTAAACTCTAGCGTTTCTCTTAATAACCTTTATATCTATAAAAGAACGGGGCCTTTTCTACGCTAAATAATAAATAAAAACTTAGTAATAGTTACTAACTACCTTAATAATTTTAATTAAAACCTTAAACTAGAAGACTTAGAATAAGCTATAAGATATTATAAACCTCTATAAGTAATCTAAAGTTATAAAATAAGTTTTTAAAATACTCTATTTAAATATAATAATAAAGCTATAAGTATCTCTAATTAATCTAAACTAAGCTACTAAGATACCTTAATACTTATATCTTATTAATACCTTTATTATAATTTATTACTCTAAGTATTAAAGAAATTACTAATTTAATAACTACTCTTCTAATAATACTACTCTAATTAAGAATTAGAGATAGTTCTATCTTATAATAATTAAGTTTATATAATAATAAAAATACCTTAAAAAGAGTATCTTAAGTTAATTAATAATATTAAAATAGAGTTTAAATATATAATATATCTAATATCTAAAGATATATCTAATATCTAAAGATATTATTAAAATTAACTAGCTATATAATAAATAGTATATTAAATTTATTAAAGCGCTAAAGAAGTAGATTATAAACTAGGGGGTATAGCAAGGGTGCTAGGTTATTAGGGGTAAGGATATATACTTCTAGCTCTAAAAAATTCTATATATTGGTGTTCTATAAGTTGTCTAGCGTCTCTCGATGTCGACTCCAAGGGGTTGTTGTTAAGTAGTGATTCGTGCAGGCGACACTAAGGTAGTTAGTAGAGGAAAAGACTAGGGTTGTTACGAGCAAACTTAGGGCGTGATTAGCTCGCTGCGGTACGGTCTATAGTACGGTCTAGGGCCTAATAAATAACTTAAAAATTTATTTTTTAAGAGGCTATACCTCTTTAAGTAGTATTTTTCGCTAGTAACCTCTATACTAACTCTAGACTATAGAATAATTGATTTATATAAATCTTAGTATATATTACCCCTATTTAACCCCTCGTAAGCTACGAATTTTCTACTATAGGCTATATTATTATATAAATTCAAAGGGGGTGCTCTAGAGGACCCCCTTAGTATATTATATAATATAGCGAAACTTTAGTAGTTAATGATAGCTTTAAACGAGGAGGCTAATAAGGCTAATAACGCTATAATAATAGTAATAGTAATAGTTATTACTACTATAGCTATAGCCTCGAATAGTAATTAGAGTATTACTACTTTAGAAAGAGTAGTTATATACCTAGGAGGGCTAAAAGCAGCGTAGAGGTTCTATTAATATCTTCTAAGAGGCTTAAATAGATAGTTCTTTAGTTTATTTTATATAGGTAAGTATTAGTTTAGAGTTCTTATATAATAGTTATAAAATAATACTAACCTAAATGGATTATAATACCTTTTTAATAAGTAAAAAGTAATAATCTTCCTCTTTATACTAGCTATAGGTAGCTCATAATATCTAGTAGCGTATTTCTTCTAGATTAGTTAGTTAATAATCTCTATAGTATTTAATAAGCTCTTATTATACTTTATAAGCTTTTACTAAGTATATATAAAGCTAGTAGAAAATAGAGAGGTCTCTTATAAGATTTAAAAAAGACCCTAAACGAGAGGCCTTTAGTAGGTATATTAGGGCTATTAATAGTACCCTTATATATATATTTATCCTAGAGGGTAAGAAGTAGAAAAAATAGAGGAGTTAAAAGGGTAATATTAAGTAGAATATATTTATAGTAATATGCTTTAATAATAGCTTCTTATATATACTCGCTAGGGTAGAAGGATTAATTTATAATACCTAGCTAGTAATATTTACTTTTAATAGAGGGTTTTTAATACTAGTAGGAAGGTATTTCCTTACTAATATAAGTTTTAGAGGTTATAATAAGCTAGTAATCCTATATTATAAGACTCGTTACTACTTATAGAATTAGAGGGATACTAATAAACCTCTAGAGATAGTAGAAAAGTTATATAACCTTCGCTATAATTAACTTTATATAATTATAAAGTAAGTATTTAGTTAGTTAAAAAGGAAGTAGAAGATTATCTAGGCTACTACGCTTAAATACGATTTTTAGAATTAAATAGCGATTATTTATATTATAACTAGCCTCTATAACTTCCTAATCCGTTATATAGAGAATAAAATAATAAGTAGTAATAATAACTTTACTAATAATAATAAGGAGAAAAAATACTAGTAGAGGGTAGAGGAGAGTTATAGTAAGTATATAGTTATTAAAATTCAGGCTAAGGTAGTAGCGTTAATATAAGAGGAGTAGAGGGCGCGTTATTAGATATAATAATAGTATCTTTTTTACTACTTTTTTATTACTATAACTACTTATCTAAACGCTTAAAATATATTACTAACTATTACTTTAAAATCCTCGAAATATACGCCCTTTTAATAGTATTACTTAGTATTTTATTCTATAATACTACTTCTAATACTACTAAGTTAGTAAGCTTTTTACCTAAGTTATTAAAAATAATAATAAATTTATCTAGTAATAATTTGCTCTTAAACCGAGCGAGGTCTACCTACGCCTTCTCTATTACTACCTTATTATTAATAACTTCCTCTAACTTTAACTTCTTATTTAATACTAACTTCCTAAATAATTAGAGAGACTTACTAATATATATATTACCCTTACTAGTAAAAGGTATTTTCCCCTACTTTATTACTAGTAGTAGAGTTTTCTCTATAATAACTACTTTAGCGTTCTACTACTTTACTAGTATTAATAAGGCTATTAATAACCTCCTATACGGGGTTAAGCTAGTAGTAAAACTTCCTCCCCTTTATATTTAACTCTATAATTAAGAGGGAAGTAGTAGTACTTTAGTAAAAAGGTTAAAGTTATTAATATTAGTTTTAAATTTACTAGTATTATTAACCTTATTAGCTTCCTCTTTAAAAGAGTTATCTTTAATAAATAAATCCGTAGTAGTACGGATCTTATTACTAGTCCCTATCCTATTATCTTAAATCTTATTATAAGGACTAGGGTTACCTAAACCCTTCTTAAATACTTATATTACTTTTAGGTTATTAGTAAGGTAAGTAATTCTTATATTATTATTATCAGAGACCCTTCGTTTTATATTAAAGGTATTACTAGATTTAAATATAATTAATAACTATATATTAAATCGCTTCCTCTTAATATTATATTTATTTAGTAATTATAAGGGAGTAATTACTATTTAAAACTAGGCCTTATTATTAATCTTATTTACTAACTCCTCTTATAATAGCTTATAAGCTAAAGCTTTTTTTATATTTAGACGCTTCTCCTAATATATAACTATAAGTTCTTCTATATACTAGGTAGTATTACTAATTATCTATATTATTTAACCTTTTTTTATAGCTACTTAAGGGATATTATTATTTATTATAAGTAGTAGTAATATTAACTATAAAGAGGCCTTATAAGAGGGTAGGGGATTATTATTATAAGAGGGAGACTATAAAGCTCGCTATTTTTAACTTAGTATAGGTAATATAAACTAAGCGGACTTAGAGTAATCCTCTATAATAAGTATAGCTACTATAAGACCTTCTTAGACCTCGAGACCCTCCTCTTATTACTAATTATATATTATTAGTGCTATTTTAAGGGTATTATTAGTATATAGTTATAAATAACTTCACGTAGTTATTAAAGGGGGGTAAGGAGATCTCTACTATTAGCGAGGTTATAAAATTATTATAATAAGTAATAAGGCTAAGCTAGGTAAGTAGTAAAGTACTACTATATAACGCTATAGTTATATAAGTTAAATATATACTTTAGCTATTTTTATTAGGAGTAGGCACTAAAAAAGGCCTATGCGTTATACCTATCTAGACCGTGGACTGTACCGTGAGCTCGAGCCGATCACGCCCTTGTAATGATAAGGTAAGCGGGGGGTGGATCACTGCAACTGCAATTGCTACCGAGGCACCTTACCACAGTGCTGTAACAGATACCGTACCTCTCTCCTTGTCCTTCCCCTGGTTCCACGTCCCACGTCCCACGTCCCACGTCCCACGTCCCACGCACGTTACCGTTACCACCTTTGGGGTGTGATCGACAACTCGACCTACGGTCCACGGCACGGTCTAGCGGTACATCGCACGGGCCACTTACTATACATAACCCTAATAATTTTAGCCTATATATATTTTTTAGCCGAAGTTTCGCCGTACTATACGGTATGCTTATAGGGTCCTCTGGAGCACCCCCTTCGAGCTTATATAACGGTACGGCCCACGGTCTAGAAAGTATAGTTATATATAAATAAGTAGGTAGGGGTACTTATATTTAGGGGCTAAAATTTATATAAATTAAGCATTCTACGGTCTAGAGTTAGTATGGAGGTTGCTAGCAAAAAGTACTGCTAAAATAGGTATAGTCTCTCGCAAAGCGAATTTTCGATTTTTTTTTTTAGCTGCTGGACCGTACCGTGGACCGTACCTCGAGTTGTCGATCACACCCTTGGCCTTCCATTGCCTCAGCTGAATACCGAGCGAGACGACCATGTAATTTACCTTTGTCGAAAGGGCGTCTTGGGCTGCAGCGCTAGGTTGGTCATGATGAAGTTCGAAGCTGGAGGAAACAAGAGCCGAACCCGAAGACGCTCACCTGGGCTTCGACGCGGCCTTCTAGAGTGGTCCAAACCCAGAGCTCTTGACAGAACAGACGCACGGACTGCCGCTGCTACTGCAAGCTCGACACCGTGGCACCTGACGGCGCGAGCAGAGTGTTCAGACTAGAAGCTGCAGAATAAACGTCTGACCATCTTATCGCCGCTGGCTTTCGACTACCACGACCTGTCCCGCTTGTGAGGTAGGTGCAGCGGACGAGGCTAAATTCGAGGGGCTTGTCGGCATCTGACATTGTGGATTCGTTCCTGGCCTTAGGTAATGTCAGCTGCGGCACTTTCCAGTCTGCAACTCATATTCTTGCGTTTGCCGTTGGACGGACGTATGGCTGATGAGTAGGGTACGGTAAAGTCAAACCCATCACAGCTTTCGTACACTTAAGTGCCCGAACATGGGCACGTCTGCACTGCATTCACTTCGCGGTATTGCGCTCAGCGCTTCGTCCATTCGTTGTTATCATGTATAATACCCGGACCAGGGCAGTCTGGGGCCGACGATGCGGATATCAGAGCAGAGCTTCTGCTTGAGACCCTCGCAGTCCTCCACCTTCCACCTCCCCGTCGTGGGCGGACGGGGTCGGTGGACACTGGTTCTCGAAGCATTCGAGCTCGACACTGGTTGTTGAGCCTGCTTGAATCTGGTCCATCAGGCCAGCACCAGACGGGGCCGTCTCCGTCCATGTCCTTCCCATATCCTCTCTAGGAGTGCCAGGAGTGCCAGCCTCCACGTCTCCGTCTTCAGGAGATAGGAGCCCCCGATGCCCGAGAGCGAGTGCCAGGTTGAATGAGATGGATCATGGACAGAGGCAGTGGACTTGCCCTACCGGGCAGAGCATGAGGGCGAGTAAGGGAGGCTACCTTACCTTAAGGTACCTTACCTTACCAGACGGGCTGCTGATGGTCGGTCATGATGGTCGGTCATGATGGTCCATGGATACCATACATATTCCTTGTCATTACGGAGCACTTCTTTCACTAGTGTCGACTGCGCTGGAGAAGATGCGGATCGTCTGGTCATTGTTGCCGTGGCTGCTTGCTAGCTCTCCCGTCTCCTCTTTCGACGCAATCGACCTGGCCTGGTATAAGATTAGGTATGGACCTGCCGCATCCCTACGATTCTGTAGGTACGGATACGCCAGCAGACAAGGTACCATATAGTACATGGCGTCTAGAAGTAGCAGACACCTCACTGCTCAGGCAATTTGCCTCATTTGGTTGCCCCTCGGTACGCAACGAGGCATGGCTTGAACTCGATATCGATATCGAATGAGCATGGCCATTTATTATGATGACATGGGACATTGGTGAATCTGCAATCTGCGCCTTCTCCTCCTCTCCTGCTTTCTTCAAGCCCCTAGCTAACCTTTGGTGTAACCCTTCTTGTCGTTTATCTGCTCACCTTTTCCCGTCTTTTCCACACGTACCGATGCCGGGTTGCCGTGAGGTCAGTCTTCTTCGTTTTGATGGGAGGAAGGATATGAAGTTGGGTAGAATACATACACGTACGGCCAGCTACCTTATTGCTATTGGTGCCTTGCCTGTGCTACATTGGGAATAAGTAGACGTCCAGTATCCAGGCATTGGGGGAGCAAGACTGTATTCGTAACAATGCACTGCCGGAACATGACGAAAATGCCAGACCCTCTAGCAGACTCTGTGGCTAGACCCGCCGCGACGTACAGTGTGCGTCTGACCCCTGCTCATACTTGATACACGATAGTGCCATCCTGCTGCAACGGGCAGCGTGCCTCAGAGTAGACTACCTTACCCAAGATAACTTACTACGGTGTCAGGGCAAAGTAAAACCCCCTGTACGGGTACCCTAGCCCAAGCTCATGAGAGCAGTACATCGCTCACAAGCGAGAATTCAGCCAGTGAAAGAATAATCTAGAGCTGAGAGCGGGTCTCTAGTCCCCAGAATACCTGTTCAGGGAGTTTTACTTATTACCAATCATATCATGGTAGCCGAGGCCGCGGGGGTAGGTCCAGAGTGCGGTGAGAAGGGTTCTGAGCAGCGCACTGGTCACACACGTATCCGGCACCCCCAAGCCTTTGAGCCTTACCTTTTACCTCCGACGCGTCGTGTACCTTGGGTCGTCGCTAACAGCGGCGACGACTCACGCCAACTGACGGTACCCGACTTCACTTGACTTTACCTACAGTACCTACCTTTAGGTTCTCTTAGTTTATCTATGTCTCTTACTCTTAGGGCGTGATAGTTTACCAAAAATAATTAGAGGGTAAATAATTAAGGGTGACTTCGCTACTTCGAGGGGGTAGATCTATAGTATAGGTTAGCGCTAAAGTACTATATATAAGCGAAATAAGCACTTATATCCCCTATTAAGGGCCTAGAGCTTACTAGTAACCCTACTTCCCCTTATAAATATAGCTAATATCTAAAACTTCCTTTTACTACCTAACTTTTAGTATAAGATAGTAATAGCGATATTATAATAAGGGGTAGTAGTTAGTAGATAGCTATTACTAGCCTGCTTAATAATAACGTTATTTATAAGTTTCCTATTAATAAGGATAATAGTAAAACAGCTAGTAACTATACTAATAATCCTAGGCTAAGTACTTAGCTAGGTACCTAACCTATTAATAACGACGACGATATTAATCCCTTTAATACCTAACCTAATAGCTAAGTTAATAATAAGGCCTTAAATCCCTTACCTATAGTAGCAAAGTTAAAGTAGTAGCCCCTAGTAATATAGACTAAGTAGTATATAAAGCGGTTTTTTAAGTACTATTTAGCGTTATAGTAATAGGGGGCCCTCTTTACTATAAGTAATAAGAAGATAGCGTTAAGGTTAGTAATAGTCGAGATCCTTTTAAAGATAAGAAATACCTACCTAAATAGTTAGTTTATTATTAATAACCTTATAGCGAAGTATAATAATACCTTATAGAGGTATAAATAAGCTATTAACCTTATTAATAAGTTAGGTTCTTTATATAATAATAAGACTAGTTAAATTACTATAATAGAGTTAGTATAGGATAATTAGTATATAAAGAATAAAACCTACGCTAGCCTCTAGATTTATAGGATATTATATATCTAAAGCCTATATAATAGGATCTAAGTTAGCATAAGACTAACTAGTAATAATATCGCAGAGGTTAGAGAGTTAAGTACTTAGCTAGTTAATAATAATAATAATAATATATTAATTAACCTAACTCTATAGCCTTATAAGTAGAGAGTAGCTAACTTTAATCTAAATAATACCTCTTTAAGCCTAGGCCTAGCTAATAATACCCTTAATACCTTTAGAGGTAGTTAATTAATTAATAAATAAGCCGCTTTATAATAAGTAAAAAAGATACTTTATAATAAGGTTATAGCTATAATTCGGGAAGGAATAGCTTACCTTACCTACTTAATAAGTAAGGAGGTAATTATAAGTATAATTATAGCTTATAATACCCTATTTAGTTATTAGCTTAGGGATAAGGGTATTTTAAAAGTAGTAAGCTATTTTAAATATAACCCTATTTAAGCCTTAGTATTTAATATATTACTAAAGAGATTAAAGCTCCTATACTTATAGAATAATAGTATTATTAGTAGTAGGAGTTATAAGGGTAGGTTTAATAATAATAGTAATATATTAGACTTAGAAGAGGAGGAGGAGGAGGGGGAGGAGGCTAATAAGGCTAGTAATAAAAATAAGTTAACCTAAGGTAGTTAGAGAGACTAGGAGGGGCTAGGAAACCTTAAATATTTTTAATCTAATAAAAACGCTTAGATTTTAAGGGGGGCTTATTAAACCCTAACTTTAGTATTAAAAGAAAGTCTTATTAGTCTTATTAGAGTAAGGTAGTATTTAAAAAATAGATAGTAGAATCCTTAAAAGTAATAGAATAATAGTAGTTATAGCCTCGCTACTTCTAATACTAATTACCTAATAACTACTTTTATTAACTACTCCTCCTCCTCTAACCTCTTCTATTATTACTCCTAGTACTAAATTAATAACTAAAAACGCAGATCTAGGCCCTTTTTTTTTACTTATTAACTTATTTACCCTTATTTATATAACTTTAAGGGTTTTTTTAATATTAATATTATTAGGTTTATCCTCTACCTTCTTCTACTCTCTCTCTATAATTTTAATAAAATTATATAGCCTAGGTATTATATAAATAATCTAGATTTATATAGCAAAGTTATACTTTAATAAGCTACCTTAAAGGATTATAAATACCCTCTTTAGTACTCTAAATACCCTCTCTACTATTATCCTTAGCCTTATATAATATAAGTTAAATAACTCCTTCCTACTCTATAGCTATAATATCCCTTTATTATAATCTTTTAGGTAATACCTCTCGCTATTAAATAGTATTACTATACCCTTAAGATCCTATTAAAAGCCTATATTAGTAAGGTAATACCTCCTATCTAATATCTTAAAAAACTAAGCTAATATATAGTTAAATAAGGTTAAGTTATTAATAGAGCCCTCTATACCTATAAGTATATATATAAAAATAAGGTTAAATTTTACTATTATAAGTATATTTTAAGCTAATTACCCCTTCTAATTAAAGAATTATTACTAATTATCTATAGGGATATAAGTAGGGATAAATATCCTATTTATTACTCTAATATACTTATTAAACTAAGCCCTCTCCTTATTATATTTAACCTCCTCTAAGATATATAATAGATTAAGTAGCTTTATAAAGTATTAATATATAATATATATAACCTCTAGTACGATCTAAAACGTCTTTAATACTATATTCTAAGATACTTTAAATTAAAAGGCGGTATTCTATTATATTACTAACTACTTAATAATATATAAGAAGATTAATACCTTTTATTTAGTAGTTTAGAACTTAGTATTAATAATAAGGTCCCTCTTATATAGCTAGTCTATAAGTAAGGAGAACTCTATCTTTATAAGGCGGAATAACTCTTAAAACTTAACGTTAGTACTATTAAAGAAGTCCTTTATAATAGCTATAGTAACTTATAGGAAGTTACGCTATATATTATAAGTATACTTCCTAAGAAGGGTATACTTATTAACCCTCTTATTATTAGCTTAAAAGTCCTCTTTAGTAATAATACTAATTATTATTATAGTAATAACGCCTTTAGTACGTCGATCTATTATAATAGCGTGCGCTTATATTAGTAGCGACTTCCTTAATTATTTATTAAATTAGCTACTAATTAACTCCTATACTTAATTAGCAAAAAGCTACTTTTTTATAATTTATACCCCTGAAATTAACCCCTATTAAGGGAAATACCTATTAAGTAGGGGGGGGGGGGGGGGATAATATATAAATCTAGCTAGAATAGGTACCTCTTATATAAGCTAAAATTTAGGCCTAATGAGGTATAGTCCCTCGAAAGAATTAGAATACTTGTTTTTTTAGCTAACTAGTGGCTCTATAACTTAGCCCAAATCCTAATTATTTTTGGTAAACTATCACGCCCTTAATCACTCGCACCAGCAGACCCGGATTCTGACCCGGCCTTTCTTGTCACTACCTCACCCTTGGGTAATGCCGTTGGGCGGGGGTGGAGGCGGATTCGCCGCTGTAGTCAGTGCCCGCGTGTTCCATGCCATTGAAAGAGCTTCCAGCTCATGTGTGCGTGGTGCGCTTGTGGTTGTAATTGCTGTACCTGGGAATATTCCCAAAGCACCTTATTCAACCCTTTTCCCCCACCATCATCCTGATCTCCATCGCCATACCTTGCCCAGCGTGCCCGTGCCTACTTCTACGTGCAGAAATACACAAATATCGCCTGTATGGACCATTGGAGGCTACGTCAGCTTTGAATCCGGATGTAGGGAAGGCGGCTTTCGACTTGACCGTTCGATTCCAGTGCCTACAGTGTCCTTCCTTGTATGCTGTCGAACCTCGCCCGCGCCTGCCCCGTCTGAACCAAGAAAAGAAACAGGAGACATTCTGTCCATCTCTTCTCATATGTCGTTCTGTTGTCTGTGTGCCGATTGTCCTCGGAATGTAGTCTCGCCTCTCCTTCCATCAGACACCCTTTCGTTCGAATCATCGGACACAGGCACGGACATCTAGACACAGACAGTAAGTTCCTCCTACCTGGCGTAGGCGTAGGCGCAGGCATAGGCATAGGTATAGGCGAACCCTTTTCCTCTCTGTCTGTGGCCATTTCCCGACGCCCGGGTCCAATTTCAAGTCCAGCATCAAGAGCCCATCAAGTCCAAACCTGGCATATGAGGACTGAAGAACAGGCGTCAGTCGTCAGTCGAATGAGACTCAAGACTGCGAGTTGACGCACCCCGGCTGGCTCTTCATTTCTCTGCCGCCAGATTCGGCCTGCGACATGCCCTTTGGCCTCTGCCTTTCCTTTCCTTGCTCCCGTCCAGCTCTGTTGCCTCTGCCCTGTCTGGCACGCTTATCCTCTAGGGTGGCCAGTCCCGATGCACGATTTGCCTGCCCTGCTAGCCAGCCAGCGACTTGCCTGCTGCTCGGTGGATGGAAAGCGAACGGGGAAAGGTGCTGTAAAGAGGAGCTGAAAGTATCTCTCACCATCCGGCAAGGCGAGATACATCGGTACTTAGGGTGAGGTGTCTGTCTTGCTTCACTGCTCAGAGTTGCTGGCAGTCCTCCACCCTCCACTGTTTACGTACCTTTCCTAGGTACCTTAGCTGTTACCCAGTGTGTATGCCCTGCATCTCCATGGTCTACCTAAATGGCGAAGCTGCTTCTGCTGTTACCAGCTTGCTGCGGATAACACGTCTGGCGGGCCCGGGGTTATGTTGGTAAACTGCGGACTGTCCCTCTCGTCTTCTCCCTCTTTCTCTCTTTGCCCTGTCTTGAGTTGCCGCCCACGCCGTCGCCGCACTGCGCGACCTCGACCTCCCACCCTTTTCGCCCACACACACCCATATCCACACCGGCATCCACACCCACACACCTCACTCTCATTATGACCCACTCCACAGGTCCAACAGCACCCTACGACAACGGGTGGACGGTACCTGACACCCTGACCAAGCAGTTTCACTCATCGTTCGTCTTTCGTCTCTGGTCTTCTACCTTACCTTAGTTTGCCTGCCTTACCTCACCTACGACCTGTCCAAGTACCTTACTTACTTACACTACCTACCTCACCTTACCTCAACTACCTTGCCTTATACACACCTTTCCGCTTTCTCAACCTCTCAGACCTCATCACCAGTCCTCTCTTTCTCACAGTGGCTCTGTTGCTCATTCTCAGAACCCTGCCCTGCTCCTGGCGACCCTGGATCGCTTCTCCATCATCTCCATCATCATCCTCTTCCTCCCCTCTCTCTCTCTCTCTCTCTCTCTCCTCTCTCTCTCTTCCTCTTTATCTCACACACACACATAGTCTCTTGTCTTGCTTCTCTCCTCTCCTTTTCGCCCCTCCCCGCCAGGCTCCTTCTCCTCACCACCACAGCACTGTCCAGCCTACCTTGCCCACCTAAACAGCCCTGGTCTGGGTCCTGGCCCTCCATCGACTCCTGGTCGCATCCATCTTGTAATCGAACATCGGTCTTCTCTGGGCCCCCGGCAGCACAGCAGTGCAGTGATATGACCCTGCCCTGCCCTGCTGTTGTACCTAGCCCAGATCTTGTTCTGTACCCCGGTCGCTTTTCCCCCGTCAAGGTCTACCCACGTCAACCCTTCACGCCTCAAGCTGGGACCGGTCGTCCATTCATAATAAGGCTTGACCTTCTCCCGCGTACCCCCCTCACCCTCACCCACCAATCCGGACAAATCCTAGCCAGCGCGCTCGAGAGAAATTCGAGACACAACTCCCCTCTGACTGCTTTCTTTTCCTACCAACTTCCTCCTCTCTGCAATCAACCCGTTTTCGATTTTGACAGCTCACCTTTGTCCGCTCACCGGCGACTGTAAGAGAGAAAAAGGTTTCATTGAGAGAACCGAGAGTGTCGCTGAGTGCGCACTCTAGGTCGGGACGGTCGGCTGTCCAACTGCCTTACAACAACGACGGACTTGGATGTAACCGCCTTCTTTGTCTCCGCTCCGCTCTACGTCCGAGGATACGCCCTCTACTTTACCTTAGCTCACCGCATTCAACAACAACAGCTTATCACAATCGATTTTCGAAATGTCCAACGATCCCTCAGTCAGGCGCATCTTGCCGCAGAGCTCCCAAATGGGCAGCTTCTCTTTCGCGCCTCAACAGTTCCCCCAAAGGGAAACCCAGAAGAGTGCGCCATCCACCTCCACCGCCCTGGCCATGGACCAAAAAGTGTTCCTCCGATCTAACCAAACACCGCTTCTGTAGACTATGTGTTTGTTGATGAACATAATCGCCACAAAAGACTGAAGGGTATGCTTAACATATTGTGCAGTCTCACTGCCGTAGCTTACTTACGCTGATCAATCTTAGTTATGAGAGCTTGTGAGGGTTGCAGAAGACGAAAGATCAAGTGCGATGCTGCCACGACGAACACCTGGCCTTGCTCTGCGTGCATCAGACTCAAGCTGCAATGCGTTCGGCCGAACGGCCAGTACGATGGAACCTCGGGCGACACGGGCTATGAGCCTGCCGGAAACAAATTCGCTGCTGCATCCTCGCAACTTCAGAATAGCTTCCGCCAGCAAACCTCCATGCAGCAACAGTCCATGATGCCTGTAGGGCCCAAACCCCACCCCTCAATGTACGCTGCCCAGGGCGCGTACTCAGATCCCAACGTTTTCCAACCTGTGCCTTACTCCGACCAGTCTCCGAACCAGCATAACGTTCACTACACCACTGTTCCCGCGTCTATCGGCATGATGGAGCCGTCTTACGCTGGCCAGAATGTGTTCCCGACTCCGCCTATGCAACAAACCTCTCGCCCGGATTCTCCTCCCGACACCTACTCTCAGGACGGCTCATATCAGCAAGCAGAGCTCGCCGACCTGCTGGGTTCACTGAAGGTTAACGAGGCAGGCACAGGTAAGTGTTCGATTGGTCTACATAAGCATCATGACTGACCGCACATTTAGCGCCGTACCTGAGAAACAAGGCGTCTTTCAGACGCGAGGAAGAACCGGCGGTGGAAGAGGCTGATGAATATCAGGAGTTGCTTCCACCTCTGCCTTCCGGCTCCGGCCTAAAGATTCGCATTCCCCCTGAGTTGATGCCGGATGATTCAACTGCCATGCACTATTTCGACCTCTTCTTTCTCCACGTACACCCTTACGTGCCTGTTTTGAGCAAGCCCATGTTCTATCATCAATGGGCTACCAGCCGACAATCGATATCACCTCTCATCCTCGAGGCCATCTTTGCCATGGGAGGCAGGCTTGCGGACGATCCTGGCGAAGGTCAGCAGTGGCTGGCCTTGGCATCCAAGCACGCCGATTCTTTCATGGATGTTCCAAGGCTCAGCACTCTCCAGGCTCTACTGCTCATTCTGAAGGCTAGAGAAGCGGCTCCCAAGCGTGGCTACTACTACAGGTCCTGGATGACGATTGTTCAGTGCGTCCAAATGGGCAAGGATCTCGGCCTGGACGAGCACTATTCCGATCACCAGGCAGGGCACTCTTGTGGCTCTAGCCCGACGGAATGCCAGATGAAGAATAGGATTTGGCAGTCAATCTTCGTTGGCGAAGTCATGATAGGCTCTCCTCAAGGTTCGTTTGCACGCCCAAGATTATTCGGAATTTTCTGACTAACTACTGCAGGTCGATATGATCTCACTGTCGAACTTGATTCCATTGACTTCAGCGTCCCACGACCAATCCAGGGCGGCGACGACTCGGAATACCACGCCACCCGGAACTTCACCTACTTCGCACGGATTGTCCGCAATGTAAGCCGCATGAACAGTACATACGGCCGCCTCAAGAAGAAGAGGACCAAAGACTGGGGCGTTGATCCAGAATTCGTCCAGCTCAACCCGGCTTTGAACGCGTGGTTGAATGATCTACCAGCCGACTTGTCGGTCACCTTCCCTCCGGATGGATCTCCTCCCTGGCTTTCATCTCCGTATATTGGGAACTTGCACTCGTACTACTACTTGACCCTCATTCTGCTCCATCGACCGCAGCTGAACTTCCTTGATCCCAACGGGGCGGACGGTCAGTGGAAACAGCACATGATGATCTGCTACTCGGCGGCAAAGGCGCTTTGTCGACTCCAGGAGTCTGTCCTGAGCAACTTTGGATTCTCTGGTTTGCAATGCATGATGCGTGGATTCAGTTTCACAGTCTACTGTGGACTATGTTGCATCGTCCTTCACCTGGTAGGCTTTTACCTTCAAAGTCTGCAGCCGACGCTAATGCACATGAATTATAGGTCGCTGTTGTCTCGCCGGATCCGGATCTGAACACTGATGCGCGCGAGTACTTTAAACGACACATGCGGGTTCTCGAACGGGTCATGGAAGTCTGGCCAATGATGGACCTTCAGAAGCAAGTCGACGCAGTGAGGGAAGCGTTTTCTGCTGACATCAGGAAACCCTTTGAGCTTAAGCCCAGCTTTCCCTACGGCAGCCCTCAGTCCTCCAACCACTCTAGCCCCCCTCGTGGGTATAGACCGGGTATGGCTCGCACTGGCTCTCTGGACCATCATTTGGATACGCAAAAACTTCAACACTCCCAAGTCAGTTATACCAGCCACCCCATCACACCTCCTATCTCTGCCGGACCTGTGGATACCAAGAGTGACTCGCCTGCTATACAGTCACTTGTCATGATGGCAAACCAAGGATCCCAAGCCCCGGGGATGCCACAGACCATGCCTCCATCAAGTGCGCCGGCTTGGAACCCGGCTAAGATTTTTGAGTAAGTTCCTAGCACCTTTTCCTATGACAGAACAATACTAACAGCAAGGCAGGCAATGGAGCACGTCTTTCGGTACGCCTCAGGTCCAACCACAGCCTTCGACGCTGCCTCCCCAGTCCAATTCGCTTAGTGTTTCTCCGTCTTCAGGTGCCCCCGAAGCCCCGTCTCTTGAAGACATACAGGCAGCCCACGCCACGATGCCAGTGGCTTCCCAGCACATGGCACCGCAGTACACAGCTGCTCCTGTGCAGTCATTCATCTCGCCGGCCATGTGGCAAGAGTCCGTGGCGAGTGTCTACGAAGGCGGTCTCAAGCGGACCTGGGACTTCGACGGCGGTGACCCCATGATGAAACGGCGATGAGCCGTTGGCAAATTGACTTGATGCGACGATTTTCCCCGTCGCTGACATTTACTCCAAGCTACAAGTTTGCTATAGCGATGCGATCTATCGATTCAATCAGCATATTTTCAAAGGCGGTGGGACGATTATAGGCACCATCCCCCATCATCTGCTCGCTTCTTCCAGCATTTGCAACTTTAAACCGTACATATTTTCGACATTCGGTTCCCACGGTCCTTTTCACCTCATACGATTTATTTTCGCGACGAATATATGTACACGATTACGACGAAAATGAGGAGGGAAATCAAGCTTGGAGAGACCCATGCTTCGCGCAGGCGTCAGTCTGGCCTGGAGAAGCATGGTCTTTTGATCTAAAAAGGGGTAGGAATATTGAGTGGGCGTTCTCGGCGGAAGGTACATGGAAGAGAAAGACGGCCAAGGCGACGTCCGCCTACATTCAAAGACTGTATTATTTATTATATTAATTGGCATGTGTCCTCAAAATGGAGCCGGCGACGCGGCTCTGTCTGGTTCGGCGTACGGACAGCGCCCACTCACCTTGGCGTTACGAACGAGGGAAGTCTATTTATCTTATTTGCCCGATGGCCTCGCGAATCGGCTCAAAAAGTACCTGTACGATGGGGGAGAGTAAAAAGAGGATGCTTCGTTACTTGCGTTCATTGAATTGATCAATACGGACATGATACCACCTTTCGCTTCCATAAAACCCCCCACCCCACCCTTTACAAATGCTACACATGAAGTGACCACAATGGGAGGCGAAGCAGGCAAACACAGAAACGTGTTTGCCTTGATTGCGCGCCTTAGACCGAGCTAACAATATTTACAGGGGTAGAGTGAATGACACTGAACGTTATCTAGGGATTTCAACCGGGAAGTTCCCAAAGCGGTCGCAAAGTCTGGCGATTAGAGGGCTCGATTGGCCACGACATCTGAAGTACGCAACGGACCAGGGTTCATTCAGCCGCATATTTAGAGCCCACGGCGATTTCGCATTAACATATGGTCTCGACTTTAGCTCAAAGGAAACCAGGCTTCGATCATGCGTCGGAAAGGCAAACCTTCCAGTCCGGGACTTGAGGGTTGTTCGTAGGTAACGCTTCAGTAGCCAACCCAGCAGCTTTCAGTTGTTCGCTTGCTTCATGGCGACCCTTTGCTTTATTCCCTTTACTCGTCATTGTCGTTTGTGCAAACAAGTCTGACGCAAATTTACAGAAACATGACATAGTCGATTGACACTCGAGAGCTTTTCGGTAAGGCGGGGAGCGGGAGCGCCGTGGGGCGGCATGCGCAAGGGTGCGACGCGGAAGCCGGGAGTCGGATGTAGGGGTTTTCGGAAGAAGCTGGTAGCGCCGCCGTCCCGGCAGGCCGATGGAAGCAGCAGCCAACCCAGCCCATCCCGAACCGACGCAAGGTACCGAGAGCACGCAGCACACAGGCACCATCACCTCCTGCTGGAAAGTATGGATGCGTGGGGAAGACCCCAATGGGAACCCTTAAGGGAGCAAAAGGCGTGGCATCCGTAGCCTGCGCATCTACTTTACGGCTGACGAGCCTGCGTCGGGAGGGTGGGGATTGTATTAGAAACCAAGACAACCAAAAAGAGAGTTTGGGATAGATTGTCAATTGGGAGGAGTAAAAAAAGTTAGGCAGACGGATCGGATGGGTAACTTCTGTAGCCATGGTTATCTTGTCTGGTCGGTTTTTTTTTTCCCTCTCCCGGTGCAGGGGGCTTGGGACAAGCTAATGTAGCG
Source organism: Colletotrichum ledebouriae (assembly GCA_036785755.1). NCBI lineage: Eukaryota > Fungi > Ascomycota > Sordariomycetes > Glomerellales > Glomerellaceae > Colletotrichum > Colletotrichum ledebouriae. Next base: position 18,728 of record JAVHLU010000377.1, read on the forward strand.
CAGCCATTGGGAATAGACAGGTCACAGAACTCATATTTTTACTTAGTAACCTTTATGTCCGAAAAAAACAGGGTCTTTTCCACGCCGATAGACAGAACTCTCTGCCTGTCCCTGGGTTGTGGTTTTTCTTTTGCCTGATGCCAGCCAGCCAGCCGTTAGTGACTTTAGAGTTTGGAGTTGAGCATGCCGTCCACCGGCGGACGCGGCGCATCCTTTTTCATTGCAACATCAGACCGGGTCACCGTACCAACGACACGTTGTAGTCTGGTATATTTCAGAGTTCAAATGGCATATCATCGGATCTTTGGAAATGTCACGGTTCTTATTCAATCCCCGCTTACCTTTACTTCGCTTTATCTTTCATATCCCTCACATGAGCTCGGCATGGCCGATGTTGCTGCGTGTGCGTGGTAAGGCGCATGTTTCGGGAAAGACCAACGTGCACCTCATACCACCTCCCCCTGGACCCCGCGGTGCACACACACACACATGCGTGTTTCTTGAGGATTTTCCAGCGCGCCGTGTTGGAGGGTCCGGGAGGACCGTTTGGTTTCGGGCGATGTCCGTGGAGTGATAGGATGAATTATGGTATTGGACAGGGCATGTCTTTTCATATCTCGTTTGCTTTCTTCCCCTCACCTGGAGATGGCCGAGAGGGGTAGCAATGTACACATACCTCACTTGCCATGACGCATGTGCGTTCAAAATACGTACACATTGTAAGGACATCCTTTTTGTTGTTACGCCTGTGGTATATGTCAATGTGGCGGTGGCGACTATTGGCGACAGGGCTGAAGAGTCAGGTCCATTTACACGCGGTAAGCAAGTCAGTCGAGCAGGGGAGGGTCTGGTTAGATATGTGTCGCTGGGGTCAGGTGTTGGCGGAAAGAAGGGGATCATTTGAATAAGCCATGCTCTAAAACTGGCCGCCATCTTCTGACTTCAGGACGTTTCCGTGAATAATAGCACTCGCGTTCAACAGGTCGTCTGTCGACATCGATGGAATGAACCGTGGCGAAGCGTTTACCGACTAGTGTCCTACAAAGGGGTATCTGGTTGATACTAGTACGAAAGAACACATCCACGGTGCCAGTTGTCTCATATATGGATAGAGAATGTGACCTTGCGTACGCAATGCCGCGTCTGCGGGCTTCTCGGGGGGGAGAAGAGCTTTGCCTCTCCTCGTAGTCACCCTTTGTCCCATATCGCCCCCTCACCGTCCTCACTTGCGCTTACCAAACAACGGGCGGACGATGTCGTACACCCAGGCATCTTTGGCACTATTCTTGAAGCCGGATTTGCTGCTGCCCTTTCCGCTCTCCTTCTCAGGTAGTCCGAACCGGCTGACGGGGCGGTAGTGGTACCACTTTTTGCGGGCCATCAGGTCCGACACGTCGCGGGTGTGCGAGACGAGGTTGCCGCGCGACTGGTTGAAGCCGGCGTCCTTGGAGACGGGACGAAGGTCCCCGGCTGTGACGAGCGTCGCGCGCGGACGGCCGGCTAGACCTAGCGTGCCGATCTCGACCTGGGCCGTCGGCGGGAGGGAGTGGACGTAGCGCTCCAGCAGGGCCCGGGACTGGCGCGCGTACGAGGGTAGGCGGAGGAAGACGTGGGTGACGAAGGGAGCTGAGACGTAGGCTACGTAGGTGAATGGGATCAAGGCGCAGACGGCTGGGAGATGAGATGTTAGTTCCTTGTTGTTTTGTGTGAGATGTTTGAAGAGGGATTTGGTGTTGGGGTGATGGGACTGTGAAAAGCTGTCTGTGAGAGACGGTTGAGGGGGAGAACTTGCATGCCATGCTGATCTTGGCCATCGATGCGTCGCTTCGGAACATGGCGGGCTCCATGACGAGGGCGAAGACGGCGGCTACGAAGATTGTTGTGATTTTGAGGCCGGCGACGAAACCTATCTTGCCCGTGCCGGCGTGATACACGAGTAGTCGTTCGGGCAGCAGCTGGTCTGCAGGGACGGCCAGGCGGGGTCAGCTTTTCAGGTTGTGAGAAGTCATGCAAACGCTGAGATGACTTACGGACCGACGCTCCGGGACCGGCGGCCGATTTTGAGGCGCCGGGTTTTGAGGCTGTCGTCTGACCGCCGCCGCTACCGGGTGTCGGTGCGGAGGCGAAGGGCCGGCTGAGGGTCTGCGGCGGCGGCAGAGATTTCCGGACAAGTTGCATCCGTGGCAGACATGTTCGTAGATTTGAGAAGCTGTGATGTGTTGGTATGGGCGAGCGTGTGAGGACTGTTCTGAGGATTGACATTGTCAGGATGCCTCGGAGAGTTTTTTTTTGGGCGAGGTGAAGCTCAGGGGTTGGAGTTGTGTGAGTCGGGGGTTGAGATGAGTGTGTGTGAATGAGGTCACTGCGCCTAATCTACGCGACGCGACCCCAATGGTCGTCGGGTCTCCTTAGTCTACCTACCTTATTAGACTGGAATTGGATGCAACATTGCCTACACAACGTTGAGTCTTCGCGTTCTGCAAATTGCACCGAAATAGCCAGGACTACCTTGTGGCAATAAAGAAAAACTCCAATTGAACTTCTAGCTAATGAGCGGGCAGATCAAATCGTGCTTAAGGTAAGGTAGGCAGTTATCGAGAGGAACTTCATTTCAGTTCTCCGTCTCGAAGGGGCTCAAAGCCGATGCTTCCAATTTAGAGTGGCCCGTCCTTCAAGTCAGACAACATTCTTCTGCAGCCACTCCTTCCACTGATCCAACGTCCAGCTCGAGCTGATCTCGTTATTCGGGTATCCGTCGAAGAGCACCGTCGGGCTGACGTGCACGCCCGTCAACCGCGCCATCTTGACGAGCACCTTGAAGTCGTTCGTCACACCGTTGCCGCTGTTAAGCGAGCCGTCATTCCCAGGCTTGTCCGACACCGCCAGAAGCTCGTACACTTTCTTCTCGTCTACCCCGACCGAGGCGGCCAGCTTGGCGAGGCGTTTGTACGTCTCGTTGCGTGGCTCGTTCACCACGTTGACGTCGAAGAAGTCCTTCTGCGCCTTGAAAAGGGCGTCGGAGTACTCCCAGAACTTCTCGGGTGCGACCTTGATGACGGCGACGGCGGACTCGTGGACCAGCGTGCTGGAGGGGTGCCAGGGCTGCACCTGCTGGCGGAAGACGACTTCGAGGTTGGAGGCCCAGGTTGGATTGGAGCGGATTGCCGGGACGACTTGGTCGTAGAAGGTGATGAACTGCTTGGCGGAGAAGGGGCAGACGTAGTCGAGATAGAGCTCGATGGTATGCGGCTGAGCGGGAACGCCTTTGGTGCCGGCCTTGGCGGGCTCGAAGGCTAGCTTATGGGCGGCGAACTTGGGTGGGACTGCCATTTTGATAACGGTTTTCCGGAAGAGAGGTGAGGGCGTGGTACTGAAAAAACAACAGGCTGTCGGTGCAGCTGTTTGAACGGAGGGTGTTGACAAGTTAAGGGGTAGAATATTGATGCTGGCAGCTCCTGGGCGCCGGTACAGATTTAATGCAGCGTGCGATGGGAACTTCATGGAGCATCTCGGCAGCGGACAGCTGCGTTCTACTCAGAGGGCAATGACGAAAAGATTCTATTGGAGCTGGCGGGGGCGGGGTAGTTTCCAGAAAGAAAGGCATCACACAAGCCCGAGCTCTATCGCCCAGCTAACGACCCCCCCCCCCCCTCAAATCTCAGTAAGACCTTGCGAATCATGATGCAATCGGATCACAACAGGCTGCTGACAGAGCAACATATGGCACTCAGCAAGATCACGTAAGTTCCTGACTTGAGGCGATGTTTAGACTAGTAGATGGAGTCTCTTCCAAGGACTGCAGGAACATTTGGAATTACTACAACCAAATAAACCAGCTCAGGACATCTCAACGGCCGACTCGCAGCTCAAATGCTTTGGCGCGCTCCAGGCATGCCGACCCTCCTGTGTCTCCACACCATCCGCTCAAATCTTCCCCTTTCCCGCAAATGGTTTCTTAATCTCGCAAATGATCACAACGCAGCTCGATCAACACCTTATGGGTTCCGAAATTCTAATGTTTCCTATCAAGGACGATCAAATCTCACGAGACAGTGTTTTTAGCCACGATGCCCCGCGCGAACTCGCCAAAGTTGATGTGCTGCTCCATGTCTACCTCCTCTCCGAGGTTGGGCTGAGTAAAGACAGCGAGCGTGTTACGCGCAACCCGACCATCACTCACCGACGCCTTGACGCCTCTGACGAAGTGCGGCACAGCCTTGAACTTGCCGCTCGTGATGCGCTCCAGCGTCTCGCCCGTCTGGAAGGCAATGCAGTCCCGCGGGATCTTGACCTGCACCGTCTCTCCCGTGCGTGAGCGAATGTACAAGCCGGCCGTAGGGTCAGGCGACGCTTGAAGCTCTGCGAGCGGCGGAAGGCTGGCGGAGGTGCTGTTGCTGATCTCGGGCACTGCACTGGAAGTTTCCTTCTCGTCGATGAACATGGCGGACGTCAGGCCCGTCAGACACCCGTGGTCCAAGTGCTCGGCACACCAGGAGTCGTCGGCGGCTCCGATCTTGTCCAGTTCCGCCTGCGTCTGTGGGTAATAGTGCAGTAGACGAGCCTTGGTTGTGTTCGAGGTGCTCACGACGTGCTCGAGGTACCCCTTCGGATAACCCTGGATCTCGGATTCAGCAAACCGATCGCACGCCCGCGCAACAAGGACGGCGGTGTCAATGACGAGGCGGCACAGGCTTTCGAGACTTGGTTTGAAGCCAGGGAGTACGTCCTGGGCTGGCCAGACGTTGGGTGAGAGGTACTCGGGGAAGTTGTCCTCGTTGAACTCGGCCGTGGGTTTCGCGCAGTTGAGCGTCGCATCGACGTAGAATGCGCAATTGGCGTAGTAGGAGCCCTTGAATGTGTCGACCTGGCCGTCCTTAAGTGTTTCCTTACCAAGAGACCAGCCAGTTAGGTATTTCGCCTTGACATTTTCGAGCTTGGCTACTCTTGTGTAAGCTAGAATTCCCCAAATGGCTTTGAGTGCCATACCTAACTCGTCTTCAGGTAAGTTGCCCAAGTAAGAAGCATAGGACAGGGTCTGATGTCTCAGATGAGTAAACTCTGTTGGAACGTCTTTGACCACCAGAATCCCAAGAGAGTCGGGGCCAAAAGCCTCCTGAAGAGTCTTGAAGGGAATGTTGCCTACAATCCGTCACTTGTAAGCCACTGTGGGTCTACATTGCAGCGAGGTACTCACCCTCCTTGAGATCTTTCAGCGAAACAGTGATAGGCTGCGCGATTGCGGACATGTTGACTACCTCGAAGAAGATGAGAAAACTTCACCAATGTGTGAGTCGCGAAGTGAAGTGATCAGATCGTGCCTGCGTTCAACGGCCCCAATGACTTGCACGAATGATCCCTTGCGGAGTGATCTATCTTACCTTGCATAGGTACCTGTGGTGGTTGGGGGGAAGCCGGGTTTCCCTTACGTAATCAATACCTATTCCATTTTCCTCAAGTACAGCGCTGAAGCTCCCGACGGACAGTTAATTTCTCCAAGCATGCGACCAACATCAGGCCGGAAACCGCCGGTTACCGCCTGTTACCGCCTAAAACCGCAACGAAAAACACCTACCTTCCAATTCGAGTCCTCCATCGAATTACGATAACGTGACGGAACGAAAAAACCGATAAGATGGTCAAGCCCCTTACCTTTAAGGGCGAGAAGAAGTCCAAGAAGAGAAAGCGGACAGATGTGGAGGCGAAGGAACGCGGCGCGGTAACCGGTGACGTAGACCGCGCCGCCGCCGCGTCCACGGCCGGGGCCGAACACGATGCGGACAACGACGACAGCTGGGTGTCTGCAGATGCGGTGACGGACGTTGTTGGGCCTATAATGTTCGTCTTGCCCACAGAGCCTCCCGCGGCGTTGGCGTGCGATGCCAATGGTAAGGTCTTCACGCTGGGCATTGAGAACATCGTCGAGGGGAATCCCACGAGCGCAGAGCCGCACGATGTGCGACAGGTTTGGGTTGCTAATAGGATAGCGGGAACGGAGCAGTTTACTTTCAAGGGACATCGTGGACAGTGAGTGCTGCTAGCGTTTATGTGTGTTTACTTATACTGATCAGATCATAGGTACCTTGGGTGCGACAAGAACGGCGTACTATCCGCGATGTCGGCTGCCGTTTCGCCGCTTGAATCATTCACCATTATCGCTACAGCCGATACTCCCAGCACTTTTCAGATACAGACCATGCGCGAAACCTTCTTGGCGGTCAAGCCACCGAAACCCAACGTCACCACATCAGATGTGAGGGGCGACGAGGAGTCGATCACGTTCGACACGACGTGGCGGATCAGAATGCAGGCGAGATTTAAGCCGAGGATTAAGGCTAGCAAAGAGGAGAAAGCTAAGGAGAAGATCAGTCGCAAGGAACTGGACGAGGCTGTGGGACGACGGCTCGAGGATGATGAGGTCAAGCGCTTGAAGAGGGCACGAAGGGAGGGCGATTATCACGAGCAGCTGTTGGTGTTGAAGGTCAAGGGCAAGCATGACAAGTATGGCTAAGTCTGAATCGTGCTTGGCAAGTTAACGGGGAGATGTTGATGATGATATCCAGGCGAAAGGCACAAATGCCACTCGAAAAAAAGCTTTTTTTTTTACTGCTTTGTGTTGTCGTCTCAGCTGGGTCTCCAAGCCTTGATGTTTCCATCTTCGCCCGCAGTGAAAACAACCTGTTCATCATCATAGAAGCAGAAGGACCGGACGATTTCCTCGCCATGACCGCCAGGGAGACCGACGCTGTTTGATTTGTCGAATCCCCACGTGCCCTCATTCGTCCGTGATAAGTGCAGCAGCTCAAAGACCTGGCGGCTGTAAGACTAGGTTAGCTATCATCGAGGAATACTGAGGAGTTGTCAAATGCCTTACTCTTGCGAACCGGCACCAACAATAGCACCACTGCCATCCAATTTGGTAGTGACATTGGCAATGTACTGGCAACCGAGTGTTTCCCTGGCGTCACCAAAGTCAGCAACAGCTGCGCCCGTTTGACATTCGTCCGCGACACTGTAGACGGCGAACTTCTCGTCATGGGTCAGCACGTAGACCTCAGTGTCGCTGATAAAGGAGGCGTGGTGGACGGATCCCTGATTGAGCGCCTGGATAACGACATCATCTTCATCCGAAATGCGGGTGTCATAGACATTGACGAGGCCGTCAGTCGAGCCGGAGAGGAGGACGTGAGGTTGATAAGGGTGAAAGCGGAGCTCTGTCACGTCGTCGCTGTGGACTTCGTCGTACTGTAGCCTCTGCGTTGGGCCAGCTCTGATGTCCCTGATTGTACGTCAGGGGCTTGCTAAAGCGAAGTTACAACGGGCGGCTTACCACAGGAGTACTGAAGCTGTATGATTTTGCAGTTCTGTTCCGATGGCTATTGTGTTGCTTCTTGAGTTGCATGCTAGGGAAAGGATGGGGGCTTGGCTTGCTGTTGTACAGTGGTAGTGAGAGGTTATGTGACTGGACGTTCGCAGTCACATACCTCCAAAATGCGCCACTTCAGGCTTTGAGTACTCTCTCGTGTCCCACACTGAGACCTCGCCGTTTTGGCCAGCCGTGCAGACGATAGAATTTTCAGCGTCAAACGTCTTCAAACAGTTAAGGTTGCCGTGACTGGTTGGGAATGATTTCAGAGGACCCTGCCCCAATCGCGCAGGGTGGAAGAGGCCGAGTTTCTGGTCTGAAGAGATGGACGCAAGGCCTGAGTTGAGCCTGTGAAGATCCAGAACGTAGACATCCCCTCGACCGCCAAAGTGGTAGCCATCCGTGCAAGCGAGGTTATACATAATGAGAGTCTAGACTTTAGTATGAGCAGGGTCCCTGCGCAAAAAATAGTACAGTTCTTGAGACTCACTGGAGGAGATCGTTGAGACAACCTCAGTCCAGTTGGGTAACTAAGTCCCCCTGAAAGCGTTAAGAGCCTGAGAACTTTTCAATTCAAATACAAAGTCTTGAGATTCGAGAGCTAAAATAGGCGTAAAATGGAATAGTTCATCTGAGATCCTTTCTGTCAACTGGTGAGTAAATGTGAAGGTGATGGAGGGGTTCTTTAGTGCAAAGCCCCACTTTATGCAACCTTTTCAGACCAGACTCCCCTAAGACGATATGTCTGGTCTTCAGGAACGTGTCCAATCAAGTCACGAGCAGGCAACTACCCTGGTCGCTCCAGAACTCCTCATTCATCTACGTGGACCTTCAGCCAGGACAGCTGTTCCTATCACTATTGTCGACCAAACGATTGCTCAACCCTCCCGCCGGCTTCGCAAAGTTATTCTGTCACGAAATAACATGTCGCGGATCTTTGCGATTGATATTGGCTCATAATATTCGCAGCATGAGACGTTCTTTCCTCTGGCTAGTCCGTAAGTCGCATCGCCCTGCATTCCGGATGTAGCTACGGAAGCTAACATATGCTATTACAGTGCTGTTGCAGGCGGCCGCCGTACTCTCTTCCGATGATGCGCAAAAGGTCCTCAAGCCCGAGAGTAACGACAACAAAGTAGAAGGGGGGCAGGAATATGCAAACATTCAGACAGATGTTGTTCCCGAGCAACATGCACCTTCTCCACGACAACCCGGTACGAACATCGCGATGGTGGGGGTGCATGAGAGTCTTACTGACGCTGAGCAGGGGCCGACTTAGTTGACTTGGCTATCCAGCAATTGGAGAAGCTCCCATCGCGAAACTTCCCGAGACGCGAACGCCGATACACCCTCGTCTGGACCGCTTTCCGGTATGTCCTCAAAGTCGTGCCGAGCCTCCAAGCCACCCCACCCCCAGGTAGCGCCCAGGCGCCGGAGGCGAAGGTCAGCGGGCCACTGTCGGATGCTGTCAAGCTTCTGAAGCAGTCCGCTCTCCAGAATAACTCCGATGCGCTGTACCTCCTCGCCGACATGAACTTCTACGGCAACTGGTCACACCCGAGAGACTTGAAGATTGCTTTCGACCACTACCAGACGCTCGCGACACTCCACGGAAACCGCACAGCACAATACATGGTCGGCCTCTACTATGCAACCGGCATCGGCCACGTCGTTGTGCCGGACCAAGCTAAGGCGCTGCTATACTACACTTTCGCTGCGATCCAGGGAGACACTCGTGCGGAAATGGCCATTGGGTACCGACACCACAGCGGCGTCGCAACGCCCAAGAACTGTGAGGCTGCGAGCAAGTACTATAAGAGGGTGGCAGACAAGGCAATGGAATGGTATCGATCCGGCCCTCCTGGCGGCATGGCCTGGGTTGTCGAATCGTATCGTATTGCGGATGAGCTAGGCGGAGTCTATGGCGAGGGTGCCAGTGCTTCTAGTGCTGGCATGAACGCCATTAAAGTCAGCCCGAACTCGGACGCGAATGCAGCAATCGACGACGTCATTGAGTATCTGGATCTCATGTCACAAAAGGGCGATGCGAAAGCGTCTTACAATTTGGGACGTATCTACTATGACGGCCAGAGAGGGCTCGACAGAGACTTGGACCTCGCTCGGAAATACTTCTTCACTGTGGCTAAGCGATATTGGAGAAAGGATGGCCGCATCATTGAGAACCATAAACAAGGGATCGAGAAGACGGCCAGCAAGGCCGCTGGCTTTATTGGTCGGATGTACTTGAGGGGTGATGGCGTCGACCAGAGTTTCGACCAAGCTAAGAGATGGTTTGAGCGTGGCATCTCACACGGCGATGCTCAATCACAGCATGGCCTCGGCCTCATGATGCTGCATGGACACGGGCAGCCGAGGAACATTGCAATGGCCACAGATCTCTTCAAGGCCGCTGCTGAGCAGGACTACGCCCCTTCCCAGATCGAATTGGGCGTTCTGTACCTGGATCAAGGTGGACCGGAAGATGTCCGAATCGCTAACAACTACTTCGAATTGGCTGCCAGGTACGGTCAGATTGAGGCCCATTACTACCTGGCTGAAATGGTATACCATGGTGTTGGCCGCGACAAGACTTGCTCCATGGCTCTGGGATACTACAAGAACGTCGCCGAAAAGGCTGAACCCCTCGTCTCCTCCTGGGCCGAGGCAAACCAGGCATACTACTATGGCGACCATGAGCTTGCTTTTCTGGAATACGTCATGGCGGCAGAGCAAGGCTACGAGAGAGCCCAGAACAACGTTGCCTTCATTCTCGATCCTCTGAAGTCAAGCATGACGTTGCCCGATTGGCTGCCTCTGCCCCAATGGCTTGGCTCTGGATCAGCTCGTCCCAGCTTGCTTAACAACCCGACCCTAGCTCTCATGTACTGGACTAGATCGTCCAGACAGGCGAACGTGGATTCACAGGTCAAGATGGGCGACTACTACTTCTACGGTATTGGCTCCGAGCCGGACGTGAACAAAGCCGTCCAATGCTATACTGGTGCTTCCGACTACTCGCAGAGTGCGCAAGCCCTCTGGAACTTGGGATGGATGCACGAGAATGGCATCGGCTTGACGCAAGACTTCCACCTCGCAAAAAGATACTACGATCAAGCTTTAGAGGTGAATGAGGAGGCATATCTGCCTGTTACCCTAAGCTTGTTGAAGTTGCGCGCGAGAAGCGCATGGAACACCTTTACCCACGGGCCTATTCACTCCATACAAGATGATCCCAGTAAGAACTCCTTTCACGACACCCTCGTTATTGTCTACAGTATCACTAATCGCCCAACAGAACCGAAGAAGGACTGGTCGCTCGCTGAGTGGATAGCTAACTTTCTGCAAGACGACCAAATGTTCTTCGATGATCCATACTATGAGGACATATTTGACGACACCATCGGTGGTGGCCCCGATGGAGGCCCCCTTGAAGACGACGGCATTGCGGAGAGTCTCATTATCGTATTCCTCGCCTTGTCCCTCGTTCTGCTGCTCTACTATCGCCAACAGCGACAGCAGCAGCACAGACGAGAGGAAGAGGCGAGACGGCGCCAGCAGCAGCAAAACCAACCGGGCCAGGCCGCACCCGCTCCAGCTCCCGCGGGCCAGCAGGAACAGGGTCTATTCCCGCAGCCAGGAAACCCGGAGTTCAACAACTGGGTTGCAGGAGGTATTGGTCATTGACAGTAATTGTAAGACATGAATACGGCCAGCGGGGTTCTGAGTAGACAGACCGCAGCGAAGCAGATCAGCATAGTCAGCGCAGGCGTTTGGGTGGTCCTAGGAAACAGGGCTTGAAGTTTTTTTTTCCCCCTCGTACGGCTATGTCAAAACTTACGAATAGACTGGGTACCTTTTCCAAGCTTGTTAACTATGCGGCTTCGCTCAGTGCTCAGGGATCCTTCTAGAGAGTGGCTGGGGCTACAAGAGTTTGAATTGTTGTCGCTTCCTTTCCAAACTCTCTTACACATAATGCCGGATATGGTGATTGAAGGTGCTGTCACCAAAGCTCCTTTTTTTTCCCTTTCCCCTTAGTCAAAGTTGCGGTTTGGGCTTGGCATCTCAAGGCATGTGAAAGCATTGGTTCTTTGCACATACTTTGGTTTGCTCAATCATTGAAGGTCACCAATGGGAGAGGAGGCATTCTACCTAGGCGCTTGATCTCATGGAGCGAAGTTGGGCTTTATGACCGCAGTTGCAACACCTACACTAATCGATTATGTCCTACAGTGCCGTCCCATTGAAAACTTCCCTCTCTTTCACATTTTGCCCGGTAGCAGTGTGAGGCTGGGTGATGAAAGACCAGCAAATCTGTTGATACGTTGCAACTACGTGCCTAATGATTCCGTTATGTAACAACTCGTATGTTAGCATGTGCAACGTTCCGCAGCAGAGTCCGATATCGCAGGATATGCTCACAACCAGGAAGTAGAGGTCGAGCATTCATATTTGGCTTCAAATCATTTAAAGCATCATTTTCCTTGTTCCAAAATCCCCGCTGTCGATGACGAGCGTGCTTGAGGGGAAAGGGGAGGCAACGCATAAGTCTTACGATGTTTCTATTCTGCGATCTCACTAGGGACGAACCATTACAGAAACACAAAAGCAGGGGCCCGATGTCTGTTGTGCCTCTTTTACATTTCCACGATTGGGAAACAATGTGAATGAGGAAGAGCGAGGTGGCCAAAAGCAAGAGGATTCACAGCAGCAGCCGTGTGACCTCACCCTTTGCGGGTGACCTGGGATCATACTTTCTTCTCTCTGTCCTTCCCCTTTCCCATCGAACCAAGTCCAACGAAACCCCCGGATGCAGCCCTTTCCGGGAGCACAAATAGGAAACGCATTTATATTCATCGAAATGATCTCTTGGGTTCCGCATCACCGTCATGCTGCTCGATGTTTTGGGAAAGAAAGGGGAAAGCCTGTAGGACCCATTTTGAGCCCGAGGTTGTTCAAGTGAGTGAGGCTTAATTGGTCTCACAGTCCCAGCAACCGAAAACACATGTAGTCACTCATTTCATTAAAAGTTTGTACTGCGATACCTCTCTAACCTGAGATCGTATCCTCATCGTAGCAGCTGCACTGGTTTGTGAGCCGACTCTACTAGACAATTGATACAGGAACGACACAAGATGCAACGAGCCTCACACGGGCAATGCAAACGTTGCGAAGCAGCGCCAATAGACTGCGATGCCAGTGCTTGATTATGACATAAACGTCCCGATCAGGGAACTAGATGAATAGTTGTCGTTACCCGCGAATTGGCGGGTCCCGAGTGCGTGATCTACGCTCACAGGAGCGCGGGAAGTCCGGTGAGGATTTTATTCCAGACCTTACCCGCATGCGAGGCGTGAGCCTGAGGTCGCCTCGTCTGGCGAGCATCTTGCACACTTTTGGAGGACCTCGTCGATCACTGCATGTTGATCCGCGGGTCAGGTCATTGCCCCAAGCCGATATTCCGTATCGATATGTGTTGGTGGAGGCTTGACCTGCCGTTCGCACTGGGGTTCGAATCTTTGCCCAAGAACTAGCCTTTCGCGGCTGGTTTCGAGAGGCGTATCCGACTGCATATGTCCTACCGTTTAGGTTATCATGAGAAACTTGAGGCCGACAAATTATCATTGTCTCCGAAGGTTGATAACAGAACTGTGTAATATTTGGGATGTATACTCTGATGAGCTTTACCCTCATTCCGTTGCAAATCTGGACGACCAGGATCTTTGAAGTCGTGAGGCTGAAGGGATACCGCTTCAGGACCAGCTCGGAGGGGCTGCAGTTGACGAGAACTTGAGGCTCGGCGCTTGAAGAGGCTTAGTTGATGAATTGACCAATTTCTCACGAGATAGGCAGTTGAAGATAAGCGCTCATTCAATTTCAAAGCTTCGAAGCTCCAAAGCTCTAAGTTTAGTTTTTGTCAGGCCTGTCAGTTATGACGAACTGTCTACCAGCAATGGAAGATTCACGCCAGGTTGGTGAAGTGTCCCAATGGTTCTCCTGTGGGAGTTTGACCCTCGAGGTGTGTTTCATCCTTCGTATTAGCAAGGGAATTGCAGGAACATTGGTTATAGACGTCTGTGCGGGCGATTAACCGCAAAGAGCGTCGCTCGACGCTCGTTGATGCAATGTTATCCCTCAACTTAGATATCGAAACATGAGAGAAGCCACATTCTCTCATTTAGAAAGCGCTGACATTTGTTCGAGGGCTCAGGGTTAGCTGATAACCAGAGGACTATTGATTCGTGACTGGCAAACCTGGCCTGCTGAGTGTCAAGGGACATGTTAGTCGAGAGCTGAGGCAGCTTTTTTGATTTCCAAAGTGAACGCCCTAGACAACAGCTGGTCGAAAGCCGAACAGGTTGCTCGGGCGGCCCTATGGTAAGGCGGCAGCAGCAGAAGGCCAGCAACCAGTCCCAGGGAGCCGTCAGTAACCCTGCCTTGCGCGTCGGCATATAAGCTTTGCTGTAGTGGTGCCTGCGGCTTGCTAGTGCAGGTAAGACAGTAAGGGAGAAATGCATCCTTCAACGCCCACGCCTCAGAGAATGTTTCACTTCCTGTTGGCATATAAGTTTGATTGCTTCTCTCATCCATCAAGAGCCAAAGCTGGGGCTTGCTTTTCCACCGAGGCGGAAGATGAGCTGAGGCGGCAGCTGGGGCGGTACGTGATAATCTGCGAGCAGCGCCGCGTGAATAAGCTCGCGGGATTCCGGGCGGCATCTTGGCAGAAATTTCGGTCAGAAGGTTTTTGCCGTGCTTAGTCAAGTTCCTGGTGGTGAGGTTGCTCTCCACAAGATCTTGAAGCTGGGCGTGCTGAAGTGTTGCGGCAAATTGCAATGTGAGGTTTGCTGTGCCCCAGTCTCATTGAGAAGCCCATGTCAAGTGTGGCCGCTAGCCAGCTTAGTTATCCACGTACGAGGACGGGCGGGAGCTTTCGTGTCTCCATGCAGTAGTAGAAAAGGCCGAACAATGAGGGAGCTGTGCCGCGCGGCAACATGATCATGGGTCGAGGTTGGCAATCGATGTGAGGTCTGGGAGGTGAGCCAAAGGCTTCTGCGAATGGAAAAAGTTTGAAGACTGGAGCTTGAAGGCCGCCTCTTTCGGGACATGGGGAAGAGCACCCTCTTCTGAGCGGATGCTTTTACCCCAGAATGTGACGATGCTGGTCCTGGGCAAGAAGAACAATGAGGTGAGTTTGCTTGGTGTTGGTGACAGCAGCTGGTTTTTCCCTGGCGGCCCAGTACCTTTGGGAACGAAGATGAGGGTAGCCGAGGTACGTATCTATTGGGCAGGCCCAGCAGAGTCTCCCCCGCAAATCATCTGTACCGTGGGACGAAGCAGATTGGTTTCTTCCAATACGATGTGCTTTTTGCCGGCTTCTCTCGGATTACTGTGGGACTGCCCCAGAAAACACTGTGCCAACACAGAACTACGGCTGACTCAAGCGTGTGGTCTGATCCGACCCAGCAAAGACGGGACCGGTATGTCGCTGCGTGTCAACAGCAACGTCGCCGGCACTGTGCACCGATGTCAACGGCTCATCAACAACCTGAATATTTGGCAATTTGCTGGCCAGGACGATAAGGCTCCAGAGGACAGGACCACGTTTCCCCAAACGTTTCCCCAAAAGTTTCCCCAAACGTGGCTTTTTACCGGGTGTCGCCGGCTCGACTGGGTGCTGGTTCTGAGTAGGAGCGTCTGCGTCCTGTATAACGGCCATCGCGGCGCACCGTAGTCGCTTCTGAGGACTACTGTGTCAGCCCTGGAGGCCAATGCGATTTTTTTTTCCCGCTTGCGGCTAAGCGGCATCGGAACGTCTACATTTCACAACGATAGGCTGGCATGTCTTACGTACTGAAGTACAAAGGAGACAGGCTGTGTCATCGCTCCAAGGGATGTGTTGTGAGGTGTCTCGCCAAAGTGACAGCAGGAGGGCTGAGCCAAGGTGAGGTAGGCTTGATGCATTGTAAACGCGTCGTGTGCCTTGTGGGTTTGGTGCTTGCAGCCTGTAGCGAACGGTTGCAGCTTCATGTGAATGCAAATACTGGAGTGGCCAGGTACTTAGTTGGGATTGACATGGCAACAAGGACTTCGACGGAGAATCTCTACTGCATCACTTATCTGAGGTAAGGCAGATAGCCAACGAAATACATGTTCGACGCAGGAAGGTGAGGTATGAGAAGACAATGTGGTATTAATCGACCCCTATGAACTCGACCCTTATGCCTAGGACGGCTGGCACCGCTCACACTAATGCAAAATTTCACCTTTATCTTCTACTGTTGAGGTGAGGAATTGGAGCAGTTCGGGCGGTGGTAGTTGTGGTTGAAGACCCCGATCCCGAGAGAGATACGTACAGAAATGTTGATAATTTACCTTTCAGAGGTGCCTGTCGTCTGTTCCTTACCATCAGCCCAAGTACAGGCACATTAGACTTCGATGCGTTCCCTTCGCTCGGTACCAGGGTTCCGAAGGTGCAAATGCACCCCCGTGCTTTTTTGGGTTTATATAACGCAAAGCACTACTTTTTTAGGCTAAAGTAAGCAAATCTAGCTTATTATAGTAATCTCTATATAAACTAAAATTAATTAGCTTTAAATAAACTCTAAGTTAAGGGCTAGGGCTTCTTCTATATAATAATTAAGAAAATCCCTCTCTAATTATACTAACTCCTCCTCTATAAGAGACTCCTATTAAGTCTGGAATTACGCCGCAGCCCCTTCGCAAAAAGACTATAATAAATTCACCTAGTTTATAAGTATAATTTAGGAAATACTATATAGGTATTTTAACTTATACCCTCTACTAGTTAAGGAAAATAATATAAGAACCCTATATATTCCTATTACTTATAAGTAAACCCTCTAAATATTATAAGGTTAGATACGCGCTATACTAGGGCTAATTATATTAGAGCTAAATAGGCTACTAAAGCTTTTATAATAACGCCCTCGCTAAACCTTCTAATAAGGTAAAAGCTACTATATAAGATAACTCCTTAACCTAAAAGGTTAACCTTTTAGTAAGGTACTAAAGGTAAATATTACTATATAAGAGGTAACTCTCTAACTAAAGAGGTCTTTCCTAAGAGGTTCTTATAGCTAGAAGTATAAGAAGCTCTGCTATTATAAGTAGGGCTTTATACCTCTCCCTCTTCTATATCCTTATCCCTTAACTATATTAGCACTAGACCCTATATATAAATATACTAAGCCTAAGCGAGGCATATATTTTAGCGTAAATAACGCAGAGGGGATCGCTAGAGAGTTTAGCCTTAATGCGATTAGAGAGAGCGTTGCTAATGACGGCATAGTTCTAGCGGACGAAGCGGTAATAGAGGCAGTATTAGCAGCGCGGGTAGTGCGCGAGAGGATAAGTTAATAGTTTCGTAGTTTAAATAATTAAAAACTATATTATTATTAATATAAAGTTAAAGATCGTAAGGCTATAGGTATATATAAGTACGGCTATAGTTAGGAAAGGTAGTTAGTAAGATCACGTAACTAAAGGCTATACATTATTAGGAGGCGCGGAGTTAGAAGGTATAAGGAACAATAGCGGGTGCAGGATATAGAGCCAACGCTATTAGCAAAACATTAGTAAATTAGTAGTAAATATATATCCCCTTAAGAAAACTCTATAAGCTAGAGACTTAGAAGGTTAAGTAATAATTTAATATAACTACGTATACCTACGTTCTAGTATTCTAGCCTTTCCTAGTTTAGGCTTATAGCTATACTCTTATAATTCTATTACTTTAACTTTAATTTAAGAAACTAGCGCTAGTTAGAATATTTAAAATAAACTAGTAATAGTATACTAATAAATTAGTAATAGAGTTTAACTATAACGAACTCTAGGCTAGGTATATAGAATATAACTAATAGGGTCTTAGATAATATAATATAAATCGCTTATTAAGCCCTAAGATATAAGGAATATAGCGTAGATACTACGCTAGGGGGATAGATAACCCTAGTAATAATAAGATAGGAGAAATAATCCTAAGGGGGCAGGCCTAGTCTTAGATAATACTAGAGTAAGTAGACCTACCCTTACTTAATAAATAAATAGCGAGTAGTAGCTAATAGGGTACCCTGCTTAAGACCCCTTAAGAAGCTAGTATCTTAGATATCCTTACCTAAGCGATAGGACTACTATAGAGATAGTAAGAGAGTTTTATAGAGTAGATATATCTATAATAGTAGTAATATAAGGAATAAACTACTACCCTATTATAAGAACTTACTAACTACCTAGTAATAAGATACTTATAGAGAGAATATAAGAAACCCCCTATATATAACTATTATACTATAAATAAGGACTTTATTATAAACTAGGTTAGTAACTAGATCTAAGTAGTTAAAGATAGATACTAACTACGCGCTAGTAGTATACTAGAGTAATAAGTCTAATAGGTGCTTATAAAGATAAGCTTATTCCTATAGACTTAGTAGTAATACTATAAGGCTAGGCTAGAAAGAGACCTAGCTTAAGCTAACCTTATAGCATTTATTTACTAATAATATATTAACCTAGAGCTTTAAGAGTAGAGGTATTATAAAAAGCTAGATATAATAAGGTAGAAGGAGATATAGTTACTAATATAATTCTTTATTAAATAGTTAGTAATATATTAGAACCTAGGTATAGTTAGTATAGAAGATAGCAAGGCTAAGGCTTATATACTATACTTCTAACTAGCCCCCTTTTTATATAAGGAGCTTAAATAATAGAAAGTTAAAATATAGAGACTAAAAGATATAGCTATAGAAGTAGAATACTTATAGGAGATATATTACTAATAGGGTATTAAGACCTTATAGAGCGAAAGTAAGAAGTAATATATAAGTAAAGAGTATATACTAAGGGTCCCCCTTATAATAAAGGCGAGCTAAAGGGGGGGCTAGTAGAGCTCTAGCTATAAAACTACGTAAGGTACCTAGAGCTTAATATCTTACTAACTAGTTAGTAGTATATTATAGGGATCTAATAGGGGCTAGCTTATATTTAGCCCTAATATATAACTTATAATATCTAACCCCTTAGTATACTTTAGCTATAAGAAGAAAGGGTATAAGAGGGTAAACTACCTAGATAAATAACGAAGTATAAATAAAACGCTAGTAAGATACTAAGCGTTTATTAAGAAAGTAAGGGTTAATATAATCTAATTTATAAGGGAGGTTAAGGAACTTAACCTATTAGAAAATAAATAAGCTAGGGGATTATATTAATAACCCCTATACTTATAATAAAACTAGACGCCTTCCTAAGGGGAGATATTATAAAAGGATAGGCGATTATTCTCTAGAACGTCGCTAAATAAGAAGTAGTAGTAGATATAAATTCCTATTCTTAAGTTAATATTATTAGTAATTAACTAGTAAAGTCCTTATAACTATAACCTATAGTAGCGCGCGCCCTTATATTAGAAGGGTTTAATAAGTCCTCTATAATAAGCTAGAATATATACTAGTTAACCTTCTTCCTTATTAACTTAAGGGGATAACTAAGGAAGATATAGCGACTTTTTACTAGGGCTCCCTACCCTAAAGGAGCAGGGGACCTCCTCTTATTATAGCACTCTATAGGAAGGGAGGGTATTATAATTAATACCTAGATAAATACCTAGGGATATAAGTACCTTAGTATTACTAAGCTATTAGCGTTTATATAGGAGGTTGTTAAAAATAGCTAGAAAGCTTATATTATATATATTTTAGGGAATATTACCCCCTATAAGCTACTAATAGAGGCCCTAGGTAAAGAGGATACCTTAGAGGGCGAAGTATAATTACTACTAGAGCTACTTAGTAAATAAGTAATATTTAATAAGTAGTTAGTAAAGGAATACCTAGCCCTAGAGAGCGTAGAATATACTATTAACTTAGTTAAAAGGAAGAAACCTCTATATAAGCCTATCTACCTACTAAATAAGTACTAGCTAGAGGAGCTCTGCTAATATATTACTAATAACTAAGTAATAGGGTAGATTTAACCCTTAATAAGCAAGGTAGGCGCCCCTATTTTCTTTATACTTAAGAAGGATAGATCCTTATACCTTTATATAGATTATTAAGGCTTTAATAAGGTAATACTAAAGAACTAATATCTACTTCCCCTTATTAGTAAGCTATTAGATAGGCTTTAGGGAGCGAAATAGATCTTAAAGATTAATTTTTAAGATATATATTATTATATCTATATTAAGCTAGAAGACTACTAGAAGATAGCTTTTAGGACTTATTATAAGTACTTTAAATATACTATTATACTATTTAGACTTATAAACGCCCTAGTAATACTCTAGGTATATATTTACTAAGCTCTCGCTAAGCTATTAGATACTTATTATATTACTTATATAAATAATATTATAATCTACTCTAAGATAAGAGAGTAGTATATAAAAGACCTTTGCTAAGTACTCTATAGGCTTTGCTAATAGGCGCTATATACTAAGCTTAGTAAGTATAGGTTCTACTAATAATAAGTAGAGTTCCTAGGGTATATTATTACGCCTAAAGGTATATTAATAGACTAAACCTATATCTAAGCTATTACTAAATAGAAGCTACCTAAGACCTATAGGGAGATCTAAGTCTTCCTAGGATTCTATAACTTCTACTATAAGTTTATTATAGGCTATTTAGGTATTATAGCCCCTATAATATCCCTATTAAAGGGTAGTGAGAATAGTAAGAAGGGAATCGAATTTTACTAGCTAGAAGAGGCCTAATAGGCCTTTAAATAGCTCTAAGCTGCTTTTTACTTAGTAACTATTCTCTAATATTAGGACCTAACCTGCGAAATAAGGGTTAAAATAGACGCTTCTATAAAAGCTATATCTAGTATCCTATTATAGTATATTAATAGCTAGTAGTAACTAGTTACTTACTATTTATAAAAGCTTAGTAATACTAAGTAGTATTAAGGAGTAAGCTAATAGGAGCTTCTCGCTATAATTAAAAGCCTAGATTACTAAGCTTACTACTTTTAAGGTATATTAAAAAAGTTTATAGTCCTAATAGACTACTAGGCGCTAAAGGGAGTTATTAGTATATTAGTGCGAGACCTTTAGGGAAAGCTTGCTAAATAAGTATATAAACTCTTAGCGTTTAACTTTAACCTAGAGTATAAGTTAGGGGTTATAAACCTAGTAGATAGGCTATCTAAGAGGCTAGACTATATAGAGGGGGAGGTAAAATATAATAATATACTCCTAACCCTAGTAAGGAAGCTAGGGTTTATTAGTAACCTACTAGTAGACCTCTAGATAAGTATTACTACTTTATAAGGTAATATAGAAACCTTAAGAGTATTTATTAATACTATAAGGGCTAGTATAAAATAATACCCCTTCTAGATAGATAGCTCTAGGGGTAGAGACGCCTTAGTCTCTAGTTAGTATAGCGCTTTATAGTATACTAATATTACTATAACTATAGTAGTTATAATAACCTAATACTAAAGAGTAAGGGAAGACGTAGAGAATACTTAGTAAGAGGTTGCTAAGCTAGAGGACTCGCTTAAAGCTAGGGTTACTATAGCGTAATAATATATCCTACGCTAAGTTATAAGGGAGCTTATAATAGGTAAAATAGCATATAGTTAGTAACCCTCTAAAGTAATAGAAAATCTTATCTATAGACTATAAGCTAACGACTTATACTACTAGACCTAATTAGAGAGGGCACGTAGACTAGCTAGTAATTATAAGGGCTATATAATTAATAGCTATAGAACCTTATTCTATAAGGGAAGGTTAAAGATACCCTAAGAGAGGTCCCTAAGACTTAAAATCCTTTACTAATACTATAACGACTATAGGGCAGGTTATATAGGGGTAAATAAGACTACTAAGTTAATCTTAAGGAAGTTCTACTAGCTAAGCTTAGCTATAGATATATATAATTATATTATAGGGTGCTATATATACTAAGGGATCCGGGTTCTGAGGTATAAGCCCTATAGAAAGTTATACCTACTACCCCTACTAGCGCACCTATTTTAGGAAATTAGTATAGATTTTATTACTAGACTACTACTAAGCTATTAGTATAAAAGCGGGGAGTATAATATAGTTCTCGTTATTATATACTAGATAACTAAGTTCGCTATATTTATCCTAATAATAAAGTAGCTAATAGCTACTAAGCTAGCGCGGATTATCTATAAACGAGTAGAGTACTATTTTAGTACCCTAGAGGGTATTATTAGCAACTAAGCTAAGCTCCTTACTAGCTAATTTTAAGAGGGATTTATAAGAGAGAGGGCTATTAAGCGCTATACCTCTACTATATATTACTCCTAGATTAATAAGTAGTCTAAAAGGATATACTAGATATTAGAAAAGTACCTATAAGTATACGCTAGTAACTTACTATAAGAATAAGCTATCTAATTACCCGAGGCTAAGTTTATATATAATAATAGTTACTATAGCACTACTAGCTGCTCGCTAATAGAGGCCCTATATAGCTACTATCTATATTATATAGAATATATAACCCCTACGAATAGGGTTATAATATAGGGTATAAGGGAGTAAATTAAATATATCTTAAGGTTTTATAAGAGGGCCTAGGAATAGTAGTAGAAGGCTACTAAGGTATAAGCTAAGTATTATAATATAAGGTATAAGGAATAGACCTACTATTAGGGATAAGTTATTAGGCTATTAATAAAGAACTTCTAGTTTAAGAATAAAAAACTAGCGCCTAGGTTTATATAGGTAGCTATTATAGAACTAATTAGTATATAAGCTTATAGAGTTTATTTACTATTATAATACTAAAAGATATATAATATATTCTTAGTTACCTTACTAGAACTATAGGATAATTGCTAAATAAGTAGTAAAGGCTTACCTATATACCTAGAGCTTAAGGATAAGCTAGAGGAATAGGAGGTTAAAGAGATTATTATATAGTAAGGTATTAGTAATAATATATAATACTTAGTTAAATAAGTAGGTTAGCCTATAGAATATAATATATAGGAACCTATAGAGAACTTAGCGAATGCGCACGAGGCTATTTATAAGTTTAATAGATAATATAAGAAGGCTTATAAGAAGTAGGATAACTAGCTACTTAAATTACTATAATAGGTTAGTAATTATAAACTATAAGACTACGAAATAGAACTTAGTTTAGAAGTAAAACGTTAATTAAATTAAGTAGCGAATTATTACTAAAGCTATAATAAAAAGGGGTATTATCTTATAAAAAGGGAAAAGAGCTAACTATCTAATTAGTTGTTAACTTCTTAGGATAGCTATAGGGGTAACTATTATAACTACTATAACTATAAGTAGTACTACTACGACTACTATAGTAACTAGTCGCTAAACTAGCGCTATTAGTATCCCTACTATCGCTACCTATAGGCTAACTACTAGCCGACTCGCTACTAGCGCTACTAGCTAACTTACTACTAGCGCTACTACCTAACTCGCTACTAGAACTATTATTATTAGAGATAGTAATAATAACCTTAGCTCTCTTAGTCTTCTTTACTAACTCTTTGCTACTACTTTAGCTATACTTAGTAGGGGTATTAAGGTAGGAGGTATAAGAGATAGGGTAAGTACTAGTAATAATAATAAAGTAAGAGGGGATATTATTAGTAGTATACTTAGCGAGATTTTCCTAAAGCTTCTTATAAAACCTAGAGAAAAGGGCGATATTATACTTATAAGCGCGCTTAAGGACTAGTTTTATTAAAAGGTTATTAAGTAGGTAGTTAATCTTATTATAGAGGTAGTTAATAAGATTATTATTATAAATATATACTAGCTAGGTAGCGTTTAAGCGCTAAAGAATATTAATACTATTATAGAAAGTACTAACTTAAAACCTAGTAGTTAGTAGGATATAATTAGTAAGAGAATAGCGAGTAATAGCTTATATAGACTAAGATATTAAGCACGAGGTACTTATAGATAGAGGCAAGCTCCTAGAGCTAAAGCTACTCTATATTATAGCTACTACTACTAGTAATAGGATTATAAATAAGCTTAGTAATATATTTCTATATTACTAAATAATTACTAGGTATAGCTAGAATAAAATAATAATAAAGAGGGGTTAGGATACTATCGCGCTCCTAGATCTAGATCTAGTAGAATATATTCTAAGTAGTCTAGGCTATACCCTAAAGCTCCTAGGAGACCTAGGAAATATTAATATATAGTAACCTATTAGTAAATTAATAGAGACTTATAATAGCGTATTTCTTCTTATTAAAGTTATAATAGATATACTTCTATACGTGCTCGCTATATATATAATAAAGGTAGATAATATCCTAATATATTTTATAAAGATAGCTAAGATAAAAATAGCTATTATTAATATTACTAATAAGATTACTAGAAAGGATCTTAGGATTATAGAGGTATTTTATAAGAACTATACTTATATATATAATATAAGATATTATAGAGAGCTATTAGTAAGATACTAGAGAGGGATATAAATAAGATTAGAGGAGAAAAGGGAAATAACTTAATAATTATAATAAAGGCTTATAAAATAAGCGCTAAAATAGGAGAAGTAGCTAGACTAAAAAAGATTATAAAAAAGAGAAATTCTAACTAGGTTAGAGACCTTAAAAAGAAGATACCCTTTTATATTTTAAGTCGCTAGGTAATAAGGTAAAATAATTACTAGTTATATACTACTAAACGGTTATATAACTATTAGTAACTAATTAAAAAATAATAGTAATAATCGAAATTTAAGAATACTTATGACGCACTAGGAAAACGAAAATACGTTATTCGCTATAACTACCTAGATCTAGCATAGAGGGCGAGAGCAAATAATATAATAAAGGCGTAGAGAGACGACGCAGAGCCGTATTACCCTACTAGTACGCCTTAGGGACTAAGGCTTTAGAGGGGGGGGGCAATTATAAGGAACAATAGCGGGTGCAGGATACAGAGCTAACGCTATTAGCAAAATATTAGCGAATTAGTAGTAAATATATATCCCCTTAAGAAAACTCTATAAGCTAGAGACTTAGAAGGTTAAGTAATAGTTCAATATAACTACGCATACCTATGTTCTAGCATTCTAGCCTTTCCTGGTTTAGGCCTATAGCCATACTCTTATAGAAGGTCTATTGCACTTAAGTAGGTAAAATCACTATATAGTGGCTAGAGGCTAAGAGACTCCTATATTACCTATAGTATTAGCTATAAATAACCCCCCTCTTAGGCCTATAAATATTTAAATACTTAACTATTTATATATATAAATATAAGCTTATTAATAATTACTAGAGCTAATTAATTATAAGCTAAACTATATATAAAATTAAGTACTAAAAAGCTTCTCTCTAATAGGATTAATATAGTAATATAGCCTAGTACTTATAGCACTAATAGGGCTAGTTTTAACTTCTAGACTTATATATACTTCTATACTATAAGAGGGCTCTATATAGGCGTCTAAAAGGGAGTTATTAGGTTAAATAATAGGCTTATAACTATATATAAGTCGAGGATCTTAATATAGTAGGTATTATAGTAAGTAGTAGTTAGGCTAAATCTATCTAGCTAATTAAATATTATAACCTACTTATTATTATTAAATATATATAATATATTAGTAAGTGGGAGGGTAGTAGTAATAATATTAATTTTAGTTACTTATTTAACCTAGTAAGTATTAAATACTCTAAATATCTCTGCTTAGTCGACTTAGTATATATTAGTAATATAATAAGCCTTAGTAATATAATAAGCCTTATAATAGTGCTAAATACCCTCCTAATAGGTAAGTATATAACTAGTATAGGATCGATTAGATTCTAAAGTTTTAATAGCCTTACTAATAGGCTTAAGTAGGTTAATAAGAGTACCTACGCGGAGCTAGAAAAGTTTATTACTAATAATCATAGTATTGTCACGGCGCTGGGTTAGACCTCCCTGAATTTCGGGTCACGTGACTTGCGATCACGTGACTTGCGGGTTATATAATCACTAAGCGACTCTTTAGCCTTCCGGGGCTACGCTAGCCTATAGTTAGACTTTCTCCTTCTCTAACGTAGAATCTACTTAATATAGTATAATTAAAGTATATTAACCTTCGCCTATTCGCTATTTATAATACTATTCTACGTTTATCTATCTATTCTCTAGAGATAGAAGTATAATATCTTAACTTACTACTACTCTAACCCTATTAATTAACTAATACGAGTATAGCACCTAATCGAGCGCTAAGCTAACTAATCTATACTAACTAACTAACCGACTTAAAATTAATTAATACCCCCCCTCTACTTTATTATTAATATACTAAACGAGTTATAACTAGCTAGCTATAGTTATAAGGCTATAACCGCGCTTATACTCGATATTAAAAGGCTCCTAGAGCTTTATATTAAAACCCTTCGACGCTACTATACTATACTACCTAATTATAATACTCCCCTATATAAGGACCTAAAGGTTTTTAACCTAAATAAACCTATATATAAGTAGCTTATTAAAGGCTTATTTATAGACCTTAATATAGAGGGATATAAGAGCTTAGCCTAGAGCGCTATTACTAAGCTATAGAAGTTCCCTAACCTCCTTATTATTAATTATAATTACTTAGGTAAGGGCTAGAAGATTACCCTTACTCTTAATAATATAATATAGCTATTTTAGAATAACCCTAATTTAACCCTTACTTAGATTTAAGACTAGCTTATAAAAAAGGCTACTTAAGGTACTAAGTCTTAAGCTTTATATATTAGATATATTACTATTAGTAATAACCTTTATATACTATATAATATAGCTCTATATTTAGAATATAAAAATTAAGAGCTTTAGGAGCGCCTAGAAAATACTTATACTACTATTAATAATACTAAGTAATCTACTATACTTAAGCGTTATTAAGAGGAGCGTAATTAGGCCTAATATAATACTACTACTATCATAGAGGAGCGTAATAAGGTAAGGGATACTAATAAAGCCTTGCTTTAGCGCTTTAAATATAATATAACTACTATACTCCCCCTTATAAGCCCTCCCTCTAGTAATTATAGCGCTATGCTTTAGGCGATCCTCGATTAAATAATATACCTTAAGAGTTAGATCTACTCTAGCTCGCTTATATTAACTACTAGCTATAGTAATACCTACCCTATTAAGATACCTAAAGTCCCTATCTTTATAAGTACTAAGGGTACTAATCCTAAGTACCTAAAGTTTAATACCTAGCTTTTTTATATTAAAATATACCTTAATAATAAGGAGTATTATAATAAATCCTAACGCTTTAAGTATATACTCTTATACCTTAGAGGAACTACTTATAATATTCTATCCCCTCTCCTCTTAAGTAACCCCCCTTAAATTACTATAATAGAATAGCTTATTAAAGAACTAAAGGGTATTTTTATAAACTTAGTTTAGTATAATAAGGCTTAGATAAAGCTTAATACCCTTACTATCTTATTTAAAGATATTTAAATTAAGTAAGTAACCTTTACTAAACTTACTTATAAGGCTAAGCTCCTAGAATCTTAATAGCGCTAGAGGTTCTATAAGAAGTTACTTACCTCCCTCTAGAATTAGTACTCTATTTATTATATAAATAGCGCCCTTAACTTCTAGGATTATACTACCTAGGTCTATACTATAGCTTATATTATAATACCTCTTAATACTTATTTAGCTAATTGAATTACTATATAAGGCCCTGCCCTAGTAGCCCGCGCTAAACCTTCTAGTAGAGGGAACCCTTATACTTAAGCTTATACTAACTAAGGCTATATCCCTAAGGCTCTATATAAGAAGCTCTACGACTAGGGCGCCTGCTTTATCTATAGTAATACTAGCTATACCTCGCGGGATTGCTCCTATAAGAGGGCTAGAGCTACTATAAGTATTACTAAGCCCGCTAAGACTACTAGTAGTAACCTAGAGCTAATAGAAAACTAGAGCCCCTAGCGAAAATAGACTCCCTACTAGGGGAGACCTAAAGAGATTAGTAATTAGTAATAGTATTTATTAACTTATAATAACTAGTTAGTAATAAGCTACTAGAGAAAGAGTTAGTCCTAGTTTATAATAGATATAGTATTTATTTTAAAGCCCTTCTTAATACTAGAGTAAATAGCTATATGTTTATAAATACTTATATAACCCCCTTACTAAGGGACTTTTACTACGCTAAATATAATAAGCTATAGTACCCTATTCTAGCTACTAGTTTTAATAGAGAGCTATTAGATATTATAACTAAGGTATAGATAACCTATATATAAGTAGACTGCAAAGAATTAATATAAATACCCCTCTTCTAACTTAATATAGAGAGATATAACCTTATCCTTAGCTATTTATAGTTTAATTACTATAATATTAGCATAGATATATACTATTAGTACTTATACTAGCTAAGCGATACCCCTATAGCCTAGGACCTCCCCTAAATAATTATATAAGATACTAAGGACCTCCTCTAACCTACTAAAATTAATATAGAGTATTAACTTAATACTAAACGCTGCTAAGCTATATTTAAAGCTAAGGAATAGCTATATAATACCTAAAAAGCTATAATAAGTAAGATAAAGGCCCCTATAAAAATTCTATAATAAAGTAGCACGCCTAGGGACTTAGGATATAATAATAACTTATAGAAGATAAATATAGTATTAAAGGGAGTATTAACTATAGGTTAGACCTAGCTTATATAGCGTTAGAAGCCTAAACCCCTTACCCTCGAGGCTTAGTAAGTAAGGAGAAATCTTAATATAGCGCTTATTAGTACTATAGGGTTTAAGAGGAACCTAAGATATATTAATATTAAATTAGGTTCTATATCGCTATATAAGCTCGATCTAATAATTATAGATAAGCGAGAGGAAGAAGAAAGAGGTATTAGCCCGCTAGAAGTTAATAAAGCTAAAAGTTAATAACTAGTTAAGGAGAAACTCCCCCCCTATCTTTAGGACTAGAGGGATTACTTTAGTAAGATAGCTAGTAACGCCTTACCTCCCTATTACTCTTATAACTACTAGATTAAACTAGAGCTTAGTATAAAAGAGTAGCTAACCTTCTACCTATTATATAAGTAATCCTTATTAGAACTTAAGGCTACTTAATAATAACTCCTTAAGAACCTAAAAAAGGTATTTATAATATTAGGTAACGCTTTATTTATATCCCTAATACTATTTATTTAAAAAGCTAATAGATACTTAAGGTTTTATATTAACTTTTAAAAGCTAAACGGATTTACTAAGAAGGACTAGTACTTACTATTCTTAATTAATAAAATACTAAGTTAAATTAGCTAAGCTAGGTTATTTATAAAGATCAATATCCGCTAGGCGTTTTGCTAAATCTATATTTACTCTAACTTAGAGGACTTAATAACGTTCTATACCTGCTATAGCTCCTATAAGTATAAAGTTCTACCCTTTAGGCTTTATAATAGCCTAGCGATATATTAATAATATATAAACGACACGCTTATAGAGTACCTAGACGACTTCTATATAGTATATATAGATAATATCCTAGTTTACTTAGAGGACCCCCTCTAGCACGAAGAATACGTTAGAAAGGTCCTTAATTAGCTATACTAAGTAGGGCTTTAGGCTAATATTAAGAAGTGCGAATTTAGCGTAATTATAATACGCTACCTTAGGTTTATTATTATAACTAAAGGGATTAGTCCTAACCCTAAGAAGGTTTCTATAGTAAGGGACTAGTAGCTACTAACTATAGTGCGTAGCGTTTAGTCCTTCTTAGGGTTTTATAACTTCTACTACTAATTCGTTACGAATTATAAGAAGATCGCTAGGCTGCTTACTAAACTTATAGCTAAAGGCGCCTAATTTAACTTTAATAGTAACTATATAGCTATATTTATAACGCTAAAAGAGGCCTTAATATTAGCCCCTATCCTATGCTATTAGAAGCCTAAATTACCTACCTAGGTTAAAATAGACGCCTCTAAATTAATTTATACTATTACCCTCTTCTAATAGTAAACTAATAATAGCTTATAGTACCCTATAGCCTATTTCTTAAAGATAATATTACTAATAGAGATAAACTACCCTATTTATAACTATAAGATAATAGTAATTATTCTAGCGCTAGAAGAATAGAGGGCTAAACTCTCTATAGCTACCTAGCGTTTTAAGGTTATTATAGATTACTAACTACTACTCTACTTTATAACTAAGTAGCTCCTAAATATCTACTAAGCCTGCTAGTTAGGTATCTTAGCTAGTTTTAACTTCTATATCTAGTACTACTTAGGGTATAAAAACGTACTAGCTAATACCCTCTTATAAAAGAATAAAGACCTCTAAATATAATAAGCTATTTATAAGTCTAACTATACCTAGGTACTACTACTACCTACCTACCTATCTCTAGAGGTAATAAGTAAACTATACTAACTACTTAAATCTACTCTAAGTCGCCTTATAGTAACTATTAACGCTCTAGAGCTAGAGGATAAGTTAAAAGGTTACCTCCTAGTTAAGTATATCCTTTAGTTAAACTATAAACCTAATATATTATCGCTTTAGTTATTAAAAGTACTTATAACTACTAAAAAAGAATACTAGAGAATATAGGAAGGGCTCCTAACTATAGATAGGAAGCTTATAGTACTAGAGGAAGAAGACCTATATATAAGGTTAATTTATAAAGCTTATATTTAGAGGCTTATAGCATACCTAAGCTAGAATAAGACTATTAAACTCCTAAAGGAATACTACTACTAGCCCTATCTAACTACTAATATTAAGTAGTATATTTATAACTACTATACCTACTACTAAGTATAGAAGCTAAGAGATAAGCCTCTAGGTAAGTTAAGACCCCTACTAATACTAGACTACCCTTAGGAATATATTATAATAGATTTTATATCCTACCTACCTAACTACTATAGGTATAATAACGTATTTATTATAATATACTACCTCTTAAAGAAGATAATCTCCCTCCCCTATTCTAAGACCGTTATAGCGTAGGACCTTATATAGTTATACTATACTTATATCTTCTAGTATATAGGTTTCCCTATTATAATTATATCTAATAGGGGCCCTTAGTTTACTTCTAACTTCTAGAACGAGCTCTATAAGATATATAGTATAACTATATAGTTAAGTATAGTAGGTTATATTAAAACTAATAAGTAAATAGAAATTCTTAACTAGTACTTAACTTAATACTTATACCTATAGATCAACTAATTCTAGGATAACTAGAGCGAAATACTCCCTGCTATAGACTTCGCCTAAGTAGTATTACTAAATAAAACTATAAGGCTTATACTATTTAAAATTAAGCGAGGATACCTACTACGGATAAGTTTTAACTAGGACTAATATATATAGAAGCTTTTAATAACTAAGGAAAAGATTAACTAGGGCGACGCCTAGTAGTTAGTATAAAACCTCTATAGTATTTAGGATATTATAAAAGGGAATATAGCTATAGCTTAATAATATTATACCTACGCTATAAATTACTACTACTAACCTAATAACTTAGCTATAGGTAACTCTATTTATATATTAATAGAGGGATAGCGCTAGGAAAACTCTTTAAAGTTATTAATACTATAGGATAGCTTATAGCTAATTAAAGCTATAAGGCCTAGGGGGATATAAATATTAGACCTACTAAAGGGATATAACTACTACCCTATATTCTACCCGAGTAAGCTCTAGAAAGCTACTAGTAATCCTCTTCTAAGCTAGTTTAAAACCCCGCTACCCCCTATTAAGTTTAACTATAGGCTAGAATACGAGGTTATATATATAACTACTAGCTAGTTATACTAAAGATAGTTATAATATTACGCTAACTAGAAGGGTTATAACTACGATCCTACTTAGTATAACGCTAAGAGTTTTAAGTATACCCCCGCGGTACTATAGGATTTCTATATTACTAACCTAATAGTAGTAGGACTACTAAAATACCTTTTAGCTTAGCTCTTAGCTACTATATAAGACGAGGACCCTGCTACTATAGAGGATAATAACGCCCTAGCGTAAGTATAGATAGGGAGGATGCTACTATAGGAATACTTATATAGTAATAGATTAGTTACTATAGATAGTAACGCTAGTAAAGGGGGGGGTAATATTATAGCGCTAGGTTAGACCTCCCTAAATTTCGGGTTATATAACTTGCGATTACGTAACTTGCGGGTTATATAATTACTAAGCGACTCTTTAGCCTTCCGGGGCTACGCTAGCCTATAGTTAGACTTTCTCCTTCTCTAACGTAGAATCCACTTAATATAGCGCAATTAAAGTGTGTTAACCTTCGCCTATTCGCTGTTCGTGACAGTATAGTAATACTACTAGGGTTACTATCCCTTATAATAAAGCCTCGCTAGCTAGTAATATTATTAAGGTAGATATAGTTAAGGAGGGCACCCTTTAAATAGAATACTAATAATAGATAACGCTCTATACTTCCCTATTGAATAAAAGAGGAAGTAAGTAGGGCTTTATGCTTATTATAAATAGTAACTTAGGCTTAATAGAAGCGGGCTAACTATAACTTTAAGTTATAGAAGTAATTAATGCAAGAATAGGTATATAAGTAGCGAAAGGGGCGGCAAAACAGCCTGAATAATAGATATTCATAGGCTGAGTGATATTATGATGAAAGCTAATAAGTTTAAGCATAAGGAGGTATTTTTCCTGGAATTAATTAATAGAGAAATCGTTAAATATTAATAATATTATTAATATTATCTCTAAGTTATAAATCCTACCCTCGTGAAGTGAGGGGTAAGATATTCTGAAACATAACTACAAAGTAGTAGCTTATTAAATAGAAATCGCGCTTAGGTCACTATGTGGTCCGTGCGCAGTTTCTATAAATTTATAGCTATAAAGCTAAGGATTATAAATATATATATATAAGGTTATTACTATTATTAGAATTTATATAAATCTTTAAAGTATTTATTCCATGAAGGAAATACTTTTATAGTTATTATTTCATTTTTTATAGTTATTAAAGTATTATTTAAGAAATTCTATATAGGTACATAACTATATATACTATAGTTATTTATTAAGGTTTATATAACCCTTATAAGATTATTATAGAATTTCTTTAAGATATACCTTCGGTATTCTTATACCCCCCCGTAAGGTATATATTTTATTTATATATAGCTTACTGTTATGTTATGTTATATTATATTATATTATATTCTCTTTATAAGTTATTAACTCTAATATAAAAACTCTTCAAACCCGGTGGGAAAAATAAAGAGGAAATTTTTAGAGTATTATATAATAATTGCTAGTAGAAAAACCTAAAACCCTAAATATTATAGGTATAAAAAGGAAAACTGGACTTTTATATAGTTATAGTTATTATTATTGCAGTCTAATAATTTAGATCTCTAATGTAGTTATTATCTAAATTATTAGTTATGTTATTATTATTATTACCTATTATATTTAATAGGTTATGGAATTTTATTTTGCCCAAGGACTTTGTTAATATATCTATAATATTATTACTAGACTATATATAAAAGAGGAAAATCTCTTCTTCTATAACTAGATTTCGAGTAAAATAGTATTTAATATTAATATACTTAGCCTTTTTATAAAATTCAGGATTCTTAGCTAATTTTTAAGCTAAGATATTATTTATAAGTATTTTAGGCTTTATAAGGCTTTTATGGTCTAATTTATTAAATATAAAGTTATAGCTATTAAATATATAGAGCCTCTTTTGCTATATCTAATAAAGCTATATATTCGGCTTCGCAGCTTGATAGGGCTACTATTTTTTATTTAGAAGAAGAATAGGATATAATATTATATAAACCCTAAGTAAATATATAAGCTAAGGTTAATTTTTAATTATTAAGATCTCGTGCCTAATCTAAATCTATAAATCTAATTGTATTATTATTATTAGGTATATCCTTACTATAGTTATATATTAAACTATAGTTAGGGAATTTATTTATACATCCCTATATTCTATTAAGAGCTATAAAGTGCTCTTTAGAGGGATTACTACTATAACGGGTATATATTATAACCGCTAAAGTAATATCTAGCCTTATTTTTAAAGCTAGGTTTAATAAGGCTCCGATCTCTTATTAATATTATAATATTTCCTCCTTAGTTATATAGTTATTATTCTTATATAACTTTAGATTATTGTCTATAGGGGTATAAGCCCTATAGACTTTAGTTTTATTATACTTATTAAGTATTTTTTCCGTATACGTTAGTTATTTTATATATAGTTATTTATTTATACGGTCTATTATTATTTTATTTCCTAGGAAGATACTAGGCTCCCCTAAGTATTAAAGTCTTAAATGCTTTTATAGGTTATTATATATATAATTATAGGTATTATTATTATTCATAGCTAATAGCATATTATTAATATCATATGCTAAAATAGCTTTATATTTATTTTTATTTAATATAAATACTCCCTTATTATAGGGGGAGACTTCAAAGTTATACTAAAGTAGTATTAACCGTAGATATTTATACTATAGGCGTGGGCTTTGTTTTAAGCTATATAAGGCTTTATTTAGCTTATATATTAAGCTATTATCTGTTGGATTATTATTATTATATATTAATTTATTAGTATTTCTATTATATGAGAAACTAGTAGGTATCTTTATATATAGATCCTTATTAATATCTGCGTGGGTAAAAGCAGTAGTAATATCAAACTGCTTTAATATATAGTTATGCTTTATAGCAAATTAATACAGTCCACGTAGTAGGCGAAAAATAGGGTCGAAAATTCTATTCATTTAGAAGGTTTTTTCCTTAAAGGCGATAAGCCCTTTTATAAGGGTTAACGCATTTAGGTACGTTTAACGTATTAAACGCATTAAACGCCCCTAAGGGGATAACTACGCTAAGCGCGTTTAGTATTAATTACTTATATAAGAAGAAAAAAGGCGTTAACTACGATATATAGTATAAAATTTGATTTATACCTCTTATTATAGTAACGTATTAGTAAGTAGAGCTATATTATTATATATAAGTAACTATATATAACCTTGCTTCCTTTCTATTCTATACCTTTTATTATATCCTACTTTAGGCTAAGGGAGTCTTAGGCGTAGTATTAGCTATCTTTAAGAGGTCGGGGTAGTCCTTATCCTTATTATTAATAATCTCTTTAGCTATAACTAGGAGTTAGTTAATACTAACGCTATAAGTAGTAGCTAGTTAGGTATTATCCTTATATTACTCTAGGAATAAGTAGCGAGATTTATTACTAACCTTAAGGTATAACTTAGTAATGCTATTATTTTTAATTATAGTAATTAAGGTAGTAAGGGAGATAATATTAGTATAAAGGCCCTAAAGGTTAGTAGTATATTTATACTAAAAGTTAGCTATATCTATAGCCTTAGGGTTATTAAGGTCTATAAGAGTATAGATAGCGCTTAAGTTACTACTATTAACTATAGCCTAACTAATATAAGCGTTATCCTTAGTATATATACTAGGAAACTCGTATTATAATATCTACTTAATAATAAGGAATAGCGATATAGCGCTAAACTCTAGGTTACTTATAATTTATTTAGTTATAAATAAGTTAAGGGTGCGGATATATATATATAAACTAAGGATAATTAAGCTATTCTAGATAAGTATATATAGGGTAAGGCGTTTATTATAGTAAGTAGCAATAAGGTTAGTCGTATTAAAGAAATAGAGGTGCTAAAAGTATATATTAATTACCTCCTAAGTAGTTAGGAACTTTATATAGGAACGGGTAAGGTAATAGAGGCTAGTAATATAAGTATAGGATTACTAGTCTATAATAATAATCTTCTTAATACTAGTAGTAGTATTAGGCGTCTTAGTAGCGCTAGGCGTATTAATAGCGTTAAAGGGGCTAATATTAGAGGAAGGATTAATATTAGGGCGATCCTCTAGGCTAATAGCTAACGCTATATACTTAGTAGATTACCTAGTAGTAAGGTATTATTCTAGGCTAAAGAAGCCTAGGCTCTCTTATATTAGTCCCTAGGGAATAGTTACTATAATAAACTTAAACTTATTAGTAGCTAACTTACTAAATTAGCCTAGGTTAAGGATAATAGCGCTAGTATTAGTAATATAACCCTTAGAGAGCGCTATAGTTAGGGTAATCTAGGTCTCCTTATATCTATTAAGTAGTATAGAGATATAGTTAATACGTTTACTATAGGCTCGTATTCCCTCGATAGCCTTAATAGTATTTATTATATTAGGGATATTAACGCTAGTAGCTTACTTCTTAGGAGTAGCTATCTTATTAATCTTATTCTAAGTAATAAGAGTTAATCTAGTGCTAGTTATAATAGTATTAGTTAATAGTTAAGGTTTAATATATTTAGTAATATTAGTAGCTTAGTTAGGGTAGCTAGTATTAAGGGATATTTAGGCTAATTAGTATTAATAGTTTTATTAGCTTAATTATATTTAGTAGTAATAGGTTTATTATCTCTACTTAAGGCCTCTCTAGAATTAATAGAAATAGGCGTACTAGTAATATTAATAATATAATATAAGTTATATTTAAGGGAGTTCTATATAATATTATAAAGGGATCGCTACTTAAGGTTTAAGATAGCGTTAGGAAATTAGTAATAGAACTTAATTTAGTTTATAAATAGTAATTAAGTAACTAAGTAAGTATTAGTACTTAGGTAGATAATAAATAGGGTACTAGAAATATTATAACTAGTTCTATAATATTAGGTCTCTTAGTTAAGAGCGCGCTTAAAGATTTCTTACTTATAAATATAATATCTAGGCTTACTATAAGAAATCTTAATATTAAGTAGGTAGTAGAGAATATAATTAAGAGTAATATACTTAGCGTCTTCGTATTTAGAGCGTTATCTATTTATAGTAAAGTAATACCTAGGTATATATAATATAGGTTGCTCTAGTAGCGCTAAGCGCGCGATAATATAGAGCGTTAGTAAAGTTCCTTAATATCTAAATAAGGATAATAGTAATAAAGGGAGGTATATAAGTATAATAATAATATAGTAACGGGGTTAAAGGTATTAACGCTCTTCTATAAAATATATATATAGAGGGAAAAATACGCTTTATACGAAGCAAGCGAAGGTAGTAGTAATAACTAGTAGCGTTACTTAGTAATATAAATTTATTATATATATATATACTTAAGCGCTAATTTCTCTTATTAGTTAAATAAGAGTAGGGATCGACCTTCTAGCGAGGAGGGTAGTTATATTTATAAAGGTTCTTATAGTGCTAAGGGTAGAAGGAGTTTAAGAGGAAAGGTATAATAAGCGTAGTTATCTTTACTAATAGGATAGATATAAATATTACTATTATTAGGGTAAAGTTCTTAGATACGCTAAGCGCGCTAAATATCTTTATTTTATAATAAGGCCTTAGTTATAATACTCTTTATAGTCTACTTATCTATTTAAGGCGCTTTAAGTAATACGTTCCTTATTTATAATATACTTTATATTATTCTACTAGGTTCTTATAAGGCCTTCCTCTTAAACGCCTTAGTAGTTTTTTATTAAGCTCTAATATTAGTTTAATACCCTATTAAATAGGTCTTTAAGCTTATACTTATCTATAGAGCTATTCTATCTCTTATTCCTTACTTTTAAATATAGTAATAAGTTCGTCTATATTTATAGCGTCTTTATCTATCTAAATAGTATATATTAGTAAGTAACCTTTCTATTTAACTAGATATTATACCTTTCCTCGCGCGAGGGTTTACTTCTTAAGAATACTTTTAATCTTAAAATACTTATATACTTTAAGCTAATAAATATTATTATCTGCCTTAATATTAACTAGGCCTTAGTAGTTATCTTAATAGTTAAATAGGTTACTACTAGGGGCTAGTATTAGTATAAGTTAGATAATAGATATAACTAAGTAAATATTTATATTAGGTAGAACGTTAAGGTAGTATACTAACTTATTAACGCGTTTAAGGACCTTAAATAGAATATACTAGTAGCTATACTTTAGGTTTAGCTATCCTAGTAGATAATATCCTAATCCTATCTTAAGATATACCTAGTTACCTAGCTTAAAGGTAATAAAATAATATTTTTTATTATACTATTCCTTTATATATAATTAGGCTACTATAATTAAAACTTTCGCTTCCTCCTAGAAAATTTCATAGTTTATTTTAAGGTTAGTATTACCTAAGATATTTAACGCGTTATTAGTATTTTTACTATATAGGATTTCGTTTAGTAAATAACTAATAACTTATAAGTAGGCGTTATTAAGGTTATATTAAAGGCTTAGTAGTAATATTACCTAGTTATTATTAATAAGGTTAAGAAAATAATAAATAGCTAGTTTAACAGTTTAGTTTTTATATTCTAAAATACTATTAGTTTATAGATAATATACTATTAAGAATCTTAATTTAGTATATAATTTAGCTTATAGTGCGGTCTAAAACTTTAATAGGAACTTCTAGTTGCGATTAGATATAATAGCTTTTAGTATTCCCTAGTTACTATACTAGAGGTTATAAAGAAGGAGATATCCCTAGATCTTAGTAGTATATATTAAGTAACCTAGGATAAGAAGTGTTACTTTAGAGAACTTATTAGTTATAGTAAGTACTATATTAAGAAGTAGAAAGTTCTCTACTTCATAGCCTAAATATAATAAAGGTATTTTAGGAAGTCTAACGATAAAGTCTATAGTAATTATATAAAGGGGAATAGCTAGTATTAATATTAGCTATGTCGCGCTAAGTAGTAGTTAACGTTCTATATTTATAGTTCTATATTATAAGTAGTTAGCTATATAATTATTAACTTATTATTTAAGACGTAGTATATAAACGTATTTATTAATAGCTCTCTACGTCCGTTCCTTATTAAAGTAATAGTAGTTATTATAAGCTTCTTTAATAAGAGGCGTTACTAACTCTTTTAGAACGTAGAGCCTTCGTTTATTAATATAGGGGTTAATATAGTAAAGAAAACTATTATATATAATAAAGTTAAGGTCTATATTATCTACCTTTTCGTAGAGTATGTTATATACTCTACTCTAGGACTTAGAGTTAGTATATAATTAGATAAGCTTAGCCTTAAAGTTATTATTAAGAGATACCTCTATTATAAAGTTAATACCTATTAGTATATTATCCTATATCTTATCGAGTTCCCTAATATCTTTAATAGGGATTTCTATTATAAATAGGTATAATAACGCGTCTATTATAATATTTAACGTTCTAGGGATATAATAATATACTAGGGAGAACTAGCTAAGATATTCTAATAATAATATAAGTTATAAGTTATAAGTTAGACCTCGTCTTATCCTCTAACTATTGCGACGTTTATTTAATAATATTATACGTTATTAAATAGTTAGTAAGTATTATTATAGGGTCTCGTCTTAATAAACGTAGTATTAGCTAATACTTCTTTACTACATATACTAAGCAAGTAACTTTAAGTTTAGTAAGCTAATACTTCTATTTAGCTTAGTTAAGGGCCTTATTAATATAAGTAATTAGATATATATTAGTACGCTTAATAGGGTCGTAAGGTTTCTATTTAATATAGTTAGCTAGCTAGAAGATTAGCGCGGAGTATCTATATTCCTTTAACGAGTTAAGCTATATAAATAACTACTTATTAGGGTTATAATAGAATAAGGCGTTATCTGCTATTAAGGCGTTATCTGCTATTAAGGCGTTATCTGCTATTAAGGCGTCCTTAATATTATAAAAGCTAGCTACTTCTTCTAATATAGGTTTAAAACTTATCTTTTAATAGAAGAGCTTTCTTATAGCGCCTTTATCCTTCCCTTAAGCTTAGGCTTAAGTAAGTAACGTAGTTTTATATTATTAGAGTAGTTAAATATAATAACTATAGTATAATATTATATATTATAGAAAACTAGTTATACCTATCTAGTATTTAAGCTAGGAGAGGTTATAGGGGTACTTAATCTTCTTAATAGCGTTAATATAGTCTTAAGTATTTAATAGTCTAAAGGTATTAATAGTAAAGCTAAGTAGCTTAATGAAAAGATATCTAATAAATAACTTCTTTACTAAAAGTAAGAGTCTAATATCTACAAAGAGTTTAAGAATCGCATTAAGGTACTTAAGGTAAGTATTAAAATCCTTTGAGGTAATAATAATATCGTTAATAAATATAAAGATATATTCCTTATATAGTTATAGGAGTCTATTTATAACGCGTTAAGTATAAGCAGGCGAATTATAGAATCCTATAAGTATCACCTTTAAGCGTTCTTATCCCTAGTAGCTAACTATAGTAAATCGATCTTAATATTCCTTTTTAATAAGAAATTAATAGAAGAAGGATTAAGTATTAACTATAATAATCTATAGTTTACTACGAAGGTATTTAATAATATCTTATTATAGTAGCATAGGGTATACGTTAGGGATTATAGCTTTATTAAGAGCATATAGGTCTATAACTATACGACCTTTATACTTACTATTTATAATTCGCTATATAGCGAATATAAGGGCTTTAAATAGTATAAGTCCTAAGTCACCCTATTCTATATAGTTTTAAGCATAGAGCTTATTTAAAGTTTTATTAATAAGTTTCTTATCTTCTTTACTAATAGGATAAGGTTATTATCTAATATTTATATTCTACTATCTTTTAATAAGTTTAACCTTAAGGTATTAATCTTTTAGAAAATTAATTAGTCCTTAGTCCTTCTAGATAGCGGGGTAATATAAGATAACCTTTTTAAGGCGTTAAACGGCTTTAGTATCTTAGTTATAGATATATATACCTTCCTTAGTAATAACTACTAGTAAGTTTTTAAGCTTAGTTATACCTATCTTATTATTTAGGTTAATATTCCCCTTATAGATATCTCCGCTATTTAGGGTTATATTATTATTTATTATACTATAGTTAGTAAGCGCTTCCTTAGTAGTTAGGTTAGAGATTTCTACTTATTTATTAACTAATAGTTGTAGTAGCTAAGTAAGTATTATAAGCTTATAATTAGAAAGGCTAAAAATAGCGTAATATATTAGATCCTTATATAACGATATTAAAAAGGCTATTTATAGTTAATCGTAAGTCTTTAGTTTAAGGTATTTATTAGACTTAAAAGGCGCTAGGGTTCTAAGCTTAGTGCCTTATTTAATCTTTAATAGGTAAGGAGCGTTATTAATAATAGGAATAAATAGTGAATTATCTATATATATGTATATATTCATACCCTTCGTGCTTTAGGCTAAATAGAAGGGACTCTATTTTACTAATAGTATATTAATTTAAATAGCGGAGCGATTATATAGCGTAATAGTGGCCTCTAGCTACTGCATAGTGATTTTACCTACTTAAGTACAACAGACCTTCTAACTCCGCGCCTCCTAATAATATATAGCCTTCGGTTACGTGATCGTAACTCTACTAACTATAGCTGCACTTATATATACCTATAGCCTCACGATCTTTAACTTTATATTAATAATAACGTAGTTTTTAATTATTTAAACTATAAAACTATTAACTTTTCCTCTCGCATACTACCTGCGCTACTAATACCGCCTCTATTACTACTTTATCTGCTAGAAGTCGTTACTATCTTTACTATATTATTATTAGTAACGCTCTCTCTATTTAGTATAAGCCGTACTTACCGACGTTTAAGCCCTAATAGGCCTAGGCTACCTAGGCCGCCTCTGCCTTAGTAATACGGAGGACCTGCTTAAAGAAGGGCTACTCTATAGGGTATATAATAACCCGCTAAACTTCTACTACTAAGTTTACTTACTTAGCTCTAATACTATTACGCCTTATAGAGTCCCCTATAGGGGTATTAAGGTAAGCCCTCTTAAGGGCTATATTAATAATATACTCTCTATATATAGTAGAGTTATTAATAAAGGAGCGGGTTTTATTAATTATATTAAGGCTAAACTCTCTAGTAATCCCCTCTATATTATTTATATTAAAAAGTATACCTCGCTTAGGCTTAGCGTACTTATATATAAGGTCTAGTGCTAATATAGTTAAGGGATAAGGATAAGGATAAAGGAGAGGTATAAGGCCCTGCTTATAGAGCTTCTTATACTTCTAGCTATAAGAACCTCTTAGGAAAGACCTCTCTAGTTAAGGAGTTACCTCTTATATAATAGCGTTCGTAGCACCTTTAGTACCTTACTAGAAAGTCGACCTTTTAGGTTAAGGAGTTATCTTATATAGTAGCTTTTATAGTACCTTACTAGAAGGTTTAGCGAGGGCGTTGCTATAAGAGCCTTAGTAGCCCGTTTAGCTCTAATATAATTAGCCCCGGTGCTATATATATCTGACTTTATAATATTTAGAGGGTTTGCTTGCGAGTAGTAGGAACGTATAGGGTTCCTATATTGTTTTCCTTAACTAGTAGAAGGTATAGGTTAAAATACCTATATAATATTTCCCGAATTATACCTGCGAACTAGGTGAATTTGTTATAGTCTTTTTGCGAAGGGGCTGCGGCGTAATTCCGAGCTCAATAGGATAAGCTATATACTTATATAGAGCTTAGTAGTTATTATATAGTTATTAGGTTATTATCCTTATATAAGAATCGTAAAGGTTACCTAGGTAATAGTCTTAAGGCTTCTTACGCCTTAGAGCTTAAATACCTTAGGTTCTCTTAAGAGGGTGCGGAACTATTATAAGTAGGCTTTACTTATAACTAAGCGGTCTGCGCTAGTATTAATATAGACTACGATTAGTAGTCTATTATAATAGCCCCGGATAATAATCTTAGCGTATATATAGCGGTATAAATATATAACTATATATTACTACGGCTTAACGGGACTAATAAGCATTATATTTAGCTAAAGGGATAGAAGGGTCTAATATAAGAAGATACCCTCGAAGTTAGTATATAGCTTAGTATTATAAAAGTAGGTTTTATATAAGTAAATTCTAGGATCCTTAAGGAGCGAATTTTAGAATAAGTTAACGTTAAAAATAGAGTACTTATCCTTATATCTAGGGATATAGTTTAGAGGGTATTCGTAGTAATAAGTAGGTTAAGTAACTAGGTTAATATACTCGGGATCGTCTTCCTATTACTCTTAGTTATCCTTATTATTAGTATTAATAACTAAGTCTTCTTAATATAAGTCTAAATCCTCGCTAGCCTTAATATATTAGATATAGTTAAAGTTACCCTTATCTAACGAAGTATATACTTCCTCTTCTGCTTACTTACGACTAGTACCCTTAGTTATATAGGCTAAAGGGTAACTAGGTAGTTAGGGACGCTAAATACGTTAACTAGGCTATTTATATTAGTATTTAGGCCTTTGCTATTAGTTAAATTAAATTTCCTTATAAGCGGAGATTAATAAGGGTTTAGTAGCTATATTAGTAGCTTGCTTTATAGGTCTCGATAGTAATAAGCTAGATATAGTCTCTTTTAGGTTTATATAGTATAGGTAACGAGTAGCTATAATATAGCCTACCTTCGAGGTCTCTTTTAGTAATAATTACGTTGCTAAGGTTCCTATATAGGTTATCTTAATAAATAGTTAGACTAATACTCGCTAGGATCCTTTAGTAACTATTTAATACTAGCTAGGGATTATCTTCTATAAGCTTATAATAAACTTATCGCGGTTTATATTACTAGTTAGCTAAGGAATACTAATAACTAGTTCTATATCTATCTTATTATAAGTAATAGTTAATACCTTAGATTCGCTCTTTTTAATATCCTTATATAGTTAAGTAACCTTAGTTATTTAGTATTAAATATTACGTTAATTATATATATTATATAGAGTATACCTCTCCTTAGTTAAACGTGCTTTAGTAATTTTATATAGTAAATAAAAACGTTTAAGTAATAACTCTTTCTAATAGTCTAATCTATAGTTAGGGTCCTTAAGTTCTACTTTCTTATTAAGTATTAGATTAGCGTAGTACTAGTCCGAGGTATACCTTAGCAAGGTTTAATATAGGTTAAGGGTAGCTATAGCTAGGTTCTTATTATCTAACTTAACGTAGCTATTAATAATATTAATAAAATAATATATAATTTAATAGATAGTCCTTAAATTACTATTAACGCATATATCTTTAACTTCGTTATTATATAGAGGCGGATCGAATAACTTAAGTATATTAGTCTTAAATCGAGGAGTGCTATGCTTAGGTTTTATAACTAATATTCTAGCTATTACCTATACTACCCCTTCTTTATCTATAGAGAAAAGGAATATAAGAAAGTTATAGCTAACTAAGAACCTATTAGGGTTAGATAATAGTTTAATAATATCTCTTAGCCTAGCTAGTAGTTAAGGGTATTAATTACCTTAGCTATTACTACTTTTATAGTAAGGGCTACCTCCTCTATTATTTTAGCCCTTAGGGTTACTATTATTATCTCTATTACTAGGATCTCTAGGTAGTATAGGTAGTAGTAGTAATAAAGGAGTATCCTCTATATGTTTAATATCCTAATTATATCCTTTACTTTTATTAAGGTTTAATAAACTAGCTTCTAGTTCCTAGGCGCTTATTTTATTATATTACTTACCCTAGCTATAAGTATTAGAGTAACTCTATAAGTTACTTAGCTTAAGTATAAGAGAGCTATTTATTCTTTTTCCTTAGGTTAGGAATAAAATACTTAATATATCTTTATTTTCTTTAAATAATATATAAAAAGTATTTAAACTTAGCTTTAGTATTAATATAATAATTATATCCTTTAATATAGGTTTAAGAGGTAGAAGTTATAAACTATTTATAAAACTTTATCTAAACTTATAATATTCCTCTAGAGTTAATAGGAGTAT
Organism: Colletotrichum ledebouriae; assembly: GCA_036785755.1. Taxonomy (NCBI): domain Eukaryota; kingdom Fungi; phylum Ascomycota; class Sordariomycetes; order Glomerellales; family Glomerellaceae; genus Colletotrichum; species Colletotrichum ledebouriae. The sequence goes on from JAVHLU010000377.1 coordinate 62,953, forward strand.
TAAGAAAGCTTCGGGGATTATTATTATATTAAGTTTAAATATAGGTTTTAAGATATCTAGCTTATCTATAGCTTTAGCGCTTAGGGTCTTATAGCCTCCCCTCTCTTTATCCTCTTTAAAGGGGAGTATTAAGTCTAGAGTCTAGCCCTATTTAGTCTCTATCTTAATATATTAATTATAATAAGGGAGATTAAGGTAATATTACTACTTAATAGTATTAGTAAATAGTTATAAGTTAGTTATTTATACCTATAGGACCTTACTTTAAATATATCGAGCGGTTTTATACGCTTCTTTATATAGTATTAACTTTTAAATATATCTATAGTAGTTAGCTAAATATTATTTAAAGTTCTTATAAGTAATAGCTATAATACTTACTTTTATTACTAACTTAAGAAGGGTATACTTAGTCTAAGTAAGTAGCGCGTAGAACTTATCTAGGTATTACTTAAGCGCTATTATAAAGTTTATAATAGTTAAATAGTTAATAAGTTCTAGAAGGTTAGACTTAAGACCTTTTTTAACCTTATAATTAGAAAGTAGCTTATAGGGTATTATTATTAGAGGTTTATTATCTCTTTAGGACGTTCCTTAGTTAAAGAAATCTTTAAGGTTTAATATCTCTTAGGGATATCTCCTAGTTAAGGGAAATAGTAAAGGGTTAAAATCTCTTATTAATATTTCCTAATTAAGGGAAAGGGGGAGTTTAGAGGCTTTTAATAATATATAATACCTATAGGTATTAATTACTAAGATACTACTTCGTATAAACTTAATAGGGTTAGCTATCTATATAGTTAAATACCTTCCTTAATTATAAGGGATATCCTTAGTTACGAGGGGATATAGCTAACTATTAAGGTCGTACTACTAATTAATATAGTCTATATAATAAGCGAAAAATAAAGTTAAAAATTCTATTTATTTAGAAGGTTTTTTCCTTAAAGGTAATAAGCTCTTTTATAAGGGTTAACGCGTTTAGGTACGTTTAACGTATCGAACGCGTTAGACGCCCCTAAGGGGATAGCCGCGCTAAGCGCGTTCGGTATCACAAATAGTAATATAAATCTATATCTTTTAGGCCTATAAGTAGTACTAAAAGTCTTAAGGTAATCTATACTAATGTGTTAGTTGAAACCTAGAACTACCCAACGGGCTTTATATTATTATTATTATTATTATGTTTTATTATGTTTTATTATGTTTTATTATGTTTTATTATGTTTTATTATGTTTTATTATGTTTTATTATGTTTTATTATGTTTTATTATGTTTTATTATGTTTTATTATGTTTTATTAT
>JAVHLU010000378.1:0-64231 GCA_036785755.1 Colletotrichum ledebouriae
CTAATATTAGATTACTTACTACTAAAGAGAAAGAGAAGAATATTTATAAAAGTAATTATATTAATTTTATACCTAGATATACTTTAACTTTAGCTTTATAGACCTATTTATATATTATTTACGTCGATTTCTTATTAAAGCCTAAGTAGCTTCTTATTCTCTTTTTCTTTTTACCCCCCCTTATATATTATATAAATATATCTAGAAACCCTATTCTCCTACCTTAATTTATAATATAAAGCCCTAAGTAATTTATAATTTCTATAAGATTAAACTCTAGAAGTAGCTCTATTATAAAAGGGTAATAAGAGTATATAAACCTAGCTTTAGGGTAATATTCCTAGGCTTATTAATAGTATTTATTATAAAGGAGCGAGGAGTTAAACTTAGCTATAGCTAAAAATATAGTATCTACTAGAATTTAGGACTATAGGATCTCCTTAATACTATTAAACTCTCTACTCCTCCTTACTTTATTATTATATTTAATTCTATACTTATAGCGCTTATAGATACTTAGATTATTATATAAGTAACTCTTTTAAGTTTTATAGAAGAAGTACTTAGTATAAGGAGTGCTTAGTATAGAGATATATTTAAAGTATAGTTTATAGATATAAATACTAGTTATAGGGTTCCTAGTAATATAGGCTTGATCTTTATAATAGATATAGGGTACTACGTTATAACTACCTTAGGATTAAATAAATAAATTATATATAACTACTATACGCTAAAAAACCTTTATCTCCTATAAGCTAGTAAGGAAAGTAGCAGAGGTATAAATAAAGACTTAATAGTAAAATCCTCTAGACCTCTTAGTTACTCTAGATATTTATTTAAAATCCTATTTACTATAATAGGCCTTTTAGAAAGCTAGCTTTATTACCTTAGTAGTCTTATTAGAGAATATCTATAGTATAAAGGCTACTTCTAAGTATTTATTACTAGGGATATTAAGTTAAAGCTAAATAAGGCTTATAGCTACCTAAGAATTATAATTATTAGCTAGAGGGTATAGAGATAATAAAGAAAAGAGAAGGAATACCTAAAATTAGTTATTAGAGTACTAGATAAAAAGAGGTATATTATTTTTCTTTATTTTAAGTATAGGTATATTAGGTCTAAGGACCTAAAGGGTTATTACTAATAGGAGATAATAAGGGCGAGGTTAATTAGTATTTTTAACGCTTAAGATAAGGAAGTTATAGTTAGCTATAATAAGAAGATATAATTTATAAATATAAGAAATAAAGTATAAAGGGGTTAAATAAAGATTAAACTAGCTAGGTAAAAGTAGTTATTATAAGAGGAGAAGTTAATAATAGAGGATAAAATAGGATATTTATTTAATTTATAACTAGTCTACTCGTTTTAATAGCTACTACTAATTATTATTTCCTTTACTCTTTCCCTATATATAATTACCCTAATTTATTATTCTATTTATTATAGGGTTTCTATTCTAAGTTTATTTTACTTTATTAAAGCTAAGGAGAGTAAGGGAGGAGAGTTAATTATTCCTTCTATAAGCTACTAATAAATTACTATATTATTAAAGTAATTAGTAGATATAGAAATATACTCCTTACCCCTTAAGCCTTCTAGTTTCTCTCTCTTCTATATATATATTATTTGCTTTTAAGCTTAATTTATCTACTAACTATATAATATTAACTACTATACTATAGCTCCTCTTTTTCTTTAAATATTACTTCTATTTAGCTCTTTAGTTTATAAATTACTTATACTTTCCCTTAATTAACTTTCCTCCTAATATATTATAATAAGGAAAGTTATTTATTTATAATAATAAAGTATTAGATATATAGATCTAGGAGTTAAGATCCTTAAACCTTCCTATCCTTAAAATTAGACTTTTAATAGAACTTATATCTAATAAACTAGGTATAAGTAGGTTTTAAGTATAGGGATAAAAAAATAGAGATATCCTAGGCTTTAGACCTCTTAATAAGCTTAGTTACTAGCCCTAGCTAATTAAATATAAGATATACCCTCTATTTAGGAAGGATAATATCCCTAGTTAGATAGACCCTTCTAATATAGTATTAAAATATATCCTCGTTAAGAATTAGAATAAGACCTTAGAAGTAGTAGAGAAGATAATTCGCCCTTTATATTTATAATAAGTTATAGCTAGTATATTTAATACTATTAGTATACTTAAATTAATAACTCTAATATATACTAAGGATATCTTAGTAGTTACTCGCTACCTTATAAGGCTTACTAAGCCTAGCTAACCGCTATATTATAAAATAGTTAGAGGTATAGATAACGATTTTAAAGATAGAGATATAAGGGATATTATAATTACCTAAATTAAGGCTAAGTCCCCTAATAAACTCCTTATCTATCTATAAGTACCTAAGTCTACTAAAGTAGTTATTATAGGTCTACTAATTAACTTATAAGACGGGAGAAACTAGTTTTATAATAATTAGTAGTTAAGAAGAGGAGCTAAAAGATAACTATAAACTCTAATACTTATTACTAGGAGCTTTCTACTAAGATATAAAGCTAAGGAAGTTTTAATAAAATAGCTATACCTAATAGAACTTTAATATATAGACCCTTTATTATAAGCCTCTAGTCTCTACTTTATTAATTAGCTTAGGTCTTTTATATAGATTAGAAGCTTAGTACCTCTAAAGTAGCCTATTAAGATAAGGTATTAAGCTTAAATAAACTATTTATTAATAGCTTTAACTAATAAAATACCTCCTAAAATAAGCTAGACCTAACTAAGAGTAAATAGACTTATATATAATTAATACTTTAAATTAAGAGATAAGGATAGTAAGAAAAGGATAGCTTAAGAAGATATTAAATATTAAATAGCTAAGTATACCTCTTAATTTATAAACCTAGAGGTTTCCTCTCTAAATAGGATAAATACTAACTTACTAATACCTAAGGATACTAATTTATAGACTAGTTTAATAATTCTTATTAATCTAGTAGAGTTAGATAGAGAGGAAGGATTATTAAAAGAACTAAATATCTAGAATATAAAAAGAAGGAATAACTATAAGAAGTAGAAGAGGGATTATAACTTATAGTAGCTAGCTAATTTTATAAAATATCTTAACTACCCTAAGTTTATAAAACTATTTATATCGCCCTACCTAGCCCCTACTATCCCGAGGGATATTATATTTAACCCTACTAATACCTTAGTAGTATTTAATACTATAAGACCTAAAGGGAACCCTATACTAAATAAAGATAAGCCTATACTAGTAGTTCCTTAGTATTTATAATAAAATTAAGAGTTTATAAATTACTTAATAACTTAATATAAAAGAGGGTTATTTATTATAACTTTAGCTTAGGTAGAATATTTATTAGACCTTTATAATACGCAAGGGAAGCTAATAAGATAAGAGGAGTTAGATAATTTAGAGGTTATAGCCCTTTTTATATTTATAATTAAGGGCTACCCTTATAATATCTATACCCTAATTTATAAACTAGCCTAGTAACCTAGGAAAGAAATTAATAAGGCTTCTATAGAGCTTAAAATAGTAGAGGCGAAGAATCTTTAGGATATTACTAGGGCCTTCTTTCTACTAAACTATAGTAATTATTACTCTATATAGGACTAGAATAGCAATTAGTATTTTATTAAGGCTATATAGGACCTTAATACGTAGTATTATAAGATAGGAGCCCCTTAATAACTCTAAAAGCTCCTATTAATTAATACCTATATAGTTAATTTAGTCTAATAGAGGGATAGATTTATATATAGCCTCTAGTATATTAAATAAGCTAGAGGTCTAATTTAAGAAGGATTACTATCTCTATATTATAGTAATATAACCTTAAGTAATAGTATATTATTCTCTAACTCTGAAATCCCCTTAGTTACCTAATATATATCTATAATTACTATAGAGTTCTATAACTTAACTATTAATAGTAGTTTAGCTCTATAAGATACCCTATTAAGCTAAGAAAACTTTAAGAAAGCACCTTTCTTCCTTTTATACCCTCTTACTCCTTTACCTATAAAGAGTAATATAATAGACTTTAGAAATAATAATAACGTTATACTATCTCCTATAGTAGATATTCCTTAACCTATTTATAGATTATTAGTATTATCTAGGTTTACTTTATCTCAAATACTAGATAATAAGCTTAAATACCTTAGACGTTAGCTTTAATTATAAGTCTTATAAATACTAAGTTATAATATAACTATTAAGCTACGCTTAAGAACTATACTTATAGATATACTATTATATCTTAAGAAGCCTAGTCCTTTAAATAAGTATAACTATAGCTATATAGACTATATCTAGTAGAGAGTTAACGAGTAGGATTAGATTAAGTAGAATATACCTAAAGGAGTATACTATTATAACTTCTCGCGCTTAGTATAGTAAGATAGGTAGTTTTAGCTATACTAAGGATTAAAAAAGGATAAGGAGTATAATAAAGAGGAAGAGGTAGTAAGGCTATTATTAAGATATAACTTATAGTAGAAGATACTTAAAGCTAAGGGAGCTTCTTAATAATAAGATTGCCTACTTAGAAGACGTTATTAATAAATTAGATCTATAAATAGAGTTTATTTACTATTTCTATAAAGTAGTTTTATTTATCTTTTAAGACTCTCCTTTATAATATAATAAAAAGTCTAAAGGGGATAATAAGAATAAGATAAGATAGACTTAGCTATATAACTTTTAGAAAACTCCCTTAGTATATAGACCTATTATAAGAAGACTATAGAGTAGAGCGTAGAGCAGAGGAGTATAGTAGACTTTAGTATTAGATATATATTATTATAATTAGTATCTTAATAATCCTATACCTCGTTTTTTAGTATTTTCTTAGTAAATCCGCGCCTAATTTAGATAATCTCTTTTAATTAGATCTATAAATTATTCTATATATCTTTTAAGCTTACCTTTAATATTCTTACCTATTTATAGGTAGAGCTATTTTATTTATTATCTTTCTAGTTCCTATCGGTTCTAGCCCTTTCTACTACTTGGAAGCCGCTTTAACTAGATATTACTAGAAGGGTCCCTATATATTAGTAATAGATATATAAGTAGCTTAGATCTATAACTAGTCAAACAGTAACTTACGCTTTACTAATCTTTATATTAAACTTACTTATAAGAGCTAGCTATATACTATACCCTATAAGGGTAAGAACTACTAAAATAATAAGGGGAGTAATAAGGGTCTATCTAAGAAATCCGATATAGCCCCTAGCTACCCTATTAATATAGTAGTAGTTACCTTTTATATAGCCTTCTCAAACGAGGTTAAGGATAATATAATTAACTAGATAAAGAGCACCTAAGTATTTTTATAACCCCCTACTTAGGACCCTATATACTATATAAATCCATAGTCCTAGATAACTATAGAGGGATATACCTTATAAATAATAAGTCCCTACTTATCCCCTCCTTAAGTAGGTACTATAATAGAGAACGGGTTAATTCTAGAATAGCTTTATACCTAATTATTATAAAAGGTATATAGATTATTAAGAACGCTCTTAATAACTTAAAAAGTATAAATATAGAGGACCTTATACTCTATAACATAGGATATATAGAGAACCTTTATATTAATATTATTTCTAAAGCGCTACTTTAGAAGATAGGTATTTAGTATTTAGGATATAACTATATACTTCGCTTTAAAACCTATAAAAATAGCGTTATAGTTAAGAAAGTCGTTAGGAAGGCGAACCTTACCTTCCTTAAATATAAGCCTCGTTCCTTATACTCTAATCCTAAGTAGATCCCCTAAAGTATTAATATTATTATTAATAATATAAACTACGTGCTTATGATATATAAGTATACCTCTTTTACACTATTACTAGACTAGAGCGACGATACGATACTTTAGTACCTCTAAAGCAGCTACCTTAGCCCCGAGGCTTTAGAGTAGCTAGTATATACTACTTAGGAGGTAAGGATAAAAGGCCTAACGCGCTTATAATACTAATACTATATAGTTATATATACTAAATAGGTAATTTCGAGATAAATATTAGAAGATAAGGTAATATACCCTTACTATAGGATCGCATAGGATCTATTTAACTACCCTAAAGGCTTTAACTAGAACTAGTAGCTCCTTATTATTAAGGATAAATATACTAGTCGGCTCTTTATATTCCTATATATTAATAAGACCTATAGTAGTATTATACTCGCTCTATATACCTTTAAGTAATAGGTATCTTAATAAAAGAGACTTTCTATTTATAAGATTAGATAAGATATTAAGAGGTTAGTGATTTTACTTATAAGCTGTATAAGATATAAGGATTAGACCTATATAAAAGGAATAGAGGTTAAAATAACCCCTCTATATATAAAGGAACTAAATAGCAGAGGGAATAGGCTAGTTAGGAAGTTATAACTTAAATAATTAAAATACTCGCTATAGGTAGCTTACCTATAGAACTATAGGCTAAGATAGTACTAATAGTAATAACGCTTTATAATATAAGCTTACTTAAGCGCTACGACTAGTATTCGCTACTATAGATCGAAGAGGAGTAGTTCTACTAATACTTTTACTAGTAGTAACCTAATAATAGAGCGACCCTAACCTATAACCTTCGCCCTTACTAGGGATATATATACGCCTATAGCTACTATATATACCCCCTTAAGAGGGAATAAGAGAGAGGAATTAATAAGAGAGACTTTAAGGTAATACTATAGGGATATATTAAATACCTAGTAGGATATATTCTAAACGCCTATAACTTATATAGGGTCTAGATCCCTATATTATAAATAGTTATTATTATATAGAACGTGATATTTAATAAATAGACTTTCTATATAAAGAATAAGGTAAAAGAGGCTATCCTAGAAGATATTATCCGTAAGATAGTAAAAGAGATTAAAGAGCTTATATTATAAGTTAACTTTAAACTTTAGATCCTAGGTATTAAAAATAGGGATAAAGCTATATTAATACTTATAACTAAATAGTTACCTATACTAACCCTTATTCTTATAACTAAGTCTCTAAATAGAAGAATATTAAAACTTCTAAAGGGATAGGTAGGTTAGAAGGGGGGGTAGCTATTATCCCCTAATCCTATACTAGAGCTAGATAAAAGCCTAGCTCTAATAAATAGAGTAATAGGTATAGCGTATATATTAGAAATAAACTATATATATATAAAGCTATTAGGGAAGTCGATTCTAAAGGGGAACGGATTAAGGACTATATTATAGTTAAATTACTCCCTGCTTTATAATATATTTCTAAAGCAGGTAAGAGTAATAAGAATAAACCTTTATATAGGAGGCCCTTAAATCTACTAATATAGCTATACTAGGATAGAGAAGAGAGGGCTAATACTAAATAGAGGTTTAACTAGGTATATAACTAGGAGGACTATAACTAAACTTATTAAAGCTAATAACTATATAATCTACTACCTAGTAACTTATAGCTAGGAATAATAGAGAGCGAATCCTACTCTAGTTACTAGTTCTTATTATAGTACTATATAGAGCAGGAGCAGGTATCTAGCTTCTTTGAGATTTTTATAACTAATTAGTAGAAGGCCTTTTTAAAAGCTAGTATAAGGTATTATACGCTCTATAGCTACGTTTATATTACTATTTATAGCGCGAAGCCTGCTTATATAATTATAATAATTTATAAACGTCTTATTACTAATAACCTTACTAAGCTACCTCGCTTATAAAAGGAACTTTTAAACCTCCTATAAGCGCTCTAAACTCGCTTTAAAGAAGTAGCTAAGGTTAAGATAGGGAAATCATAATAAATAGATACGTAGCGCGTTATTAATTAAGAGATAATAATAAAGAGACTAATCCCTTTAAAGTAGGTATTTACCTATAAATTTAATAAGGATAATATCCTTAACTAGTATAAAGTAAGGATCTATATTCGAGGCGATTAGTAAGAGAAGTCGCCCCTTAAATAGACTTATATAATAATCCTCGCTACTTATACCTTTAGGGTAGTAATAGTAATTACTATATAATTTAACCTTAAAGTTAAATAATTTAACGTTATTAATATATTCCTAAACACCTCCTAAGACCTAAATAGAGACCTAATTATTTATAAGTTACTAGATAGCTTTAAGTAGCCTAGAAAGTACGTTAAACTATACTATACGCTCTATAGGTTAAGGGATATACTGCTACTCTAGTATAAGGAGTTCTCCTTAACCTTTTAGTATTTAAGCCTTATACCTATAAGCAAAGACCTATATCTCTTCTAGTTAACTAAGAAGAGGGTTCTTATTATCTTCTATATAAATAACTTCCTTATTCTATTTTATAGGAATTATAAAGAAGTAGTATAGAGGTTAATTACTAGCCTAAAAGAAGTATATAAATTAAAAGAATAAGGCCTAGTTAAGTACTATCTTAGAATTAGAGTTATCTATAACTAAGCTAGATAAAGGATATACCTTTCTTATAACTAATATATTAAGTAGGTTATAGAGAAGTTTAATTTACTTAACTTAAGAGCGCTAATAACCCCCCTCCTAAACTGACTACTACTAAAGAGTAAAGTAATAATAACGCTATTAGAAGTAAAGAGTTTCTAAGAGAAGATCGGCTCTATACCTTATATTACTATTATAATCTAACCTAATATTACTTTTATATATTCCCTGCTCTTAAGATTCCTAACGAACCCTGCTCCTTATTACTATACTACTACTAACTAGGTTATATAGTACTTATATTATACTTATTACCTTCTAATATACTTTAGTAACTTAGGGGGTAAATAGATACTACTAATTCAAAGTAACGCTTTGTTTATAGATAATAAGGAGACGTAGAGGTTATCTTAAGGGTATATAATCTCGCTCTTTAGAGGACTAATCTAATACAAGGCTACTTAATAAGCTATAGTTATAATATTAATAATAAAAGCAGAGCTTCTAAGCCTGAAATATACTACTAAGAAAATAATCGCTCTTTAGAAGCTATTTAGGGATATTACTCTTAAACTTAGCGATATCTAGAAGATTTATTATAATAACTAATAGATAATTTATCTTATAGTAGGTAAAAAGGAATAGATCTTAACTAAGCTATAATATATTAATATTTAGAATATATAGCTATAATAAGAATACGCTAGAAGATCGTTTAGTATAGTATATATACTAATAAATAATATACTAGCTAATAGTCTTATAAAGGTTCTTAATTATAAGAAATTCAAATAGTTCTATTTACTCCTTAATCTAAAAGATATATAGAGAATAATTATAATAAATAAGGGATATTCTAAATAGGTATAGGAGGGCTAGTAGCGCCTAACTTTTAATTAATTTATAGCTTACTAGCTAGGGAGCCTAAAGTTACTCCTATTGGAGTAATAAGAATATAATCTACCCTAAAGGGCTACCTTAAAATACTAATTTTCTATTACCTAACCTTAGAGGATTTACTTATACTAATCTATTAGGATATTATATAAAAGTAGTAATACCTCTAGTAAATACATGCTAATAAGACTATTAACTATATAGTATACTATAGTAACTCTTAGGTTACGTAATCGTATACCGTAATAGTATATAAGGTAGCTTAGGTAATAAAGGGGTATTAAAAGAAGTATTATTTCAGCTTATTAACTAGTAACTAGCTAGGTAGGGGAGAGAGGAGTTATTTATACTTATTCTAGCCCTTCTAGAGGCTTCTATTACGTAATTACTTACGCAATAGCTTACGTAGTAGATTGCGTAGATATTTAGCCTATTTAGGCTTAGTTATATGTTAAAGTTATAGCTTAAACCCTTTTAGTTCTAGCTAGAAAGCTTATTAAAGATAAGGCTTTCTAGGACTTTCTAGACCTTTCTATCCACAGTACAGACAGTATAGTTAATACTGTAATATACTGTGCTATATGATATAGTATATTATTAAGTATTATTATTTATTATGTATTTCGTAGGTCTTCTTTATATAGGGTTTTATGGGATATTTATATAATATCTTATAGTAACTATATTACTAGTAGGCGGATAAGATATAGGTATACCCTCGCTAACTACTAGGGTTCTAAATAGAACTAGGGCGGGAGATAGAGTAATAACGCTATATATACTAGAACTACCTATTACCTTAGGAGCTCTACCTAAACCTTTATTATTACTACCCTTCTTTATTACTATAATCTCCTCCTTCTAAGTAGTAATAACCTCGTAGAGCGTAGCTTTTTAATAAGCGAGGGTTTATAAGTTATATTAGAAGATAGTTATAGAAACGAAGTATATATAGAATCTTACCTTTCTAACCGCTAGGTTATCTAAAGTCTTAGCTTTAATATATTAGTAGGCTATAATAGCAATAGGGGTGCTTATCTATTAATAAAGTACCTTACCCTTATAATAGTAGTTATATTTACTTACTATACTAAGCGAGTACCTTCTATCTAATAAACCTAAGAGCTTACTTAAAATATACTAAAAATAGCGCTTATTAAATAGGAATATTTATTTTACCTCTATACCTCTACTAGAGAGAGGAGGGCTAGGAGGGGGCTCTAAACTACGCTTATTAGTACCCTCCTCCTTATCTATCTCCTTAGGGATTATAATAATAATAAGGTTAGTAATATTCTAATATATAGTTATAGTAATAAAAAGATTATAATTTACTAGGAGCTATCCTCTTAGACTACCTAGGAGGGTAACCCTAGGGCTTCTTAAGCTATAAACCCTTACCCTTAGAGCTACCCTCTATAAGTTACTTCTACTTCCTTCTACTTATTATATAATATATTAATATACTATATATTAATAATAGGAAGGAATAATATACGTATAACCTTATTATTACTCTCTAGGGGAGGAGGGCGCGCCCCTCCGCCCCTAGCTTTATTCTTACCTTTAGTAGCGCGCGCCTTCTTAAGGGCTATAGCCTAGCTAGTTTTCTTTTTAGGAGGTATTTATAAATATATTAATATATTATAATAGCTTTAAGATTATCGCATAATATAAGTATATATACGCGCGCGCGCGCGATAAGGTTATTATTAGAACTAAAGTTAGGTATATATATAGTTATTATATTATATATAAGGAAGAGTTAAGAAGATAGGAGGGCGGCTAGGTTATTTTATTTTAGACTTAATATAATAGTAGCTACCCTGCCTAAGCTAATAAGAGATAATAAATTCTATTACTATTAGTAAGAGTTAGTAAATAAAGGGTATTATAATAATAATAATAGTTATAGTTATAAAAGTAGAAAACTATAACTATTCATACTTTACCTATACCTAATATAAATAACTTTACTTTATTATCTCTTTTATAAATAGGCTTATTAATAGGTTATTTATAGATATATTGCTTTATATTTAGGTATTCTAAGGGATACTACGTAGTTAGGCGCTTTTCTAGCTACTATTATATTTAGGGGGGTATATTATAATACCTTTAGTATTACGTATTCTTAGTATAGTATGTAACTAATATTAGCTCTAGAGCGACCTTTTTCTAGGGGTTATTCCTCTAACTATAGGTATACGTAACTACGTTATAGCTATTCTCGTTATAATAGAATAACCTCTTTAGTAATTATAAATATAGCCCTATAGGACGTTTCTTAATAGAGGCTTATGCTGTCTGATTGATGAAATGTTCTGCATGCAAGAGCACCCCAATCCCAAGCGGGCATTCAATGGGTCAAACTTGGATACTTTTCGTACTAACACGGAAATTCCTGGCCCGTTATTGGCTTTTAGGATAGATCCCACCCGATCTTTGGGAAGTCAAGGAGGTGAATGTACTCCATTGTCCTCTTTAGCAATCCATGGATAGGACAGCGTAGAAGACATATAAGACGTCTTGCTTGAGAAGCTTTCACCTGAAAATTGGTGAATTACTGAACTCCTATTATAATCGATATCTTCTTCAATTTGGATTGGTATTTATTCGAATTGCCCGGTGTTCTTGATGAGACTTCTGATCGGGAGTTCCCTAAAGCAAGAATTCTCTGAGACGAGTGGTTATGTCCCTCTCCAGGCTCACAACCTCAATGGAGTCTCACTTCGAACATTTTTCACATCTTTCTCGTGGTCTTTACTGAAATCTTCGCTCAAACCTTTCTCCAGGTCCGTCTGATGGGACGTTGAAACCATACCTTACATCTCGCCGACTTATGCGGACATAGGTGCTGTCATCTCCTACTTATGCACACTCGCCAATAGCAGAAATACTCAGAGTATTCTTCCTCTGATGAGGCATTGAAGTACCTATCTGAACGATTTCGGCTATAGCATCCGTCCTGGACATTGACTTGGCCGTCTAAGAGTACAATTGTGTGCTGAAGCAAATGTTACCCTTGTTTCAAGGAAGAGGGGCAGGCCGCGGAAGGACTCGGACGCGGTCTTCAAAGGCCCAAGTCCTCCTCCTGCCTCTCATCACCTGGCTACTGCCTAGCCGGAAATGCCCGACCTAATGAGGCTGCGCTCGACACTAAACAATCTGCCTCTGGATGCAGATGCGTCCCAGTTTATGTCAAAGCAGATATGTACCTAGACGGTAGATGATCTGGAGCTACAACACCACTTCATGACCTCCGACGAGCTTCGCCCCGGCGATCCGGTTCTCTGGAGGGAAAAGGTACCGAGGTTGGCTTTCGGAAGCAAGGGGTCCTCTAGTACCCTCTAGAGGAGGTTTATATAAAACCTCGGGTAGATATTACCTAGCACGTCCAACTTAATATTATATAGGCTTGGGACTCCTATAATAATATATTTATAATATAACTATAATAGCTTCTTATTAAGCCTAGGGCTCTTATAGTTAGCTATTAAAAGCTAAACCTTATTACTTACTTAGTACTCCTCTATAAGTATCTTATACTAGTTTATATTCTTCTCGCTATACTACTAGGTAGTTATAATACTTACTTAGATAACGTTTATTACCTCCTATAGTCTTATTACTAGGAGGGTAGCTACTATATCCCTAGAGGGGGTCCCCTCTATTATATTATTTACTATAGGTATAGGGTTAGTATAGTACTTATATTCTAAGAAGAATAGCGAGAGCTTAGTTATATTACTAACCTTATTATAAAGCGCTAGCTAAGTAGTAAGTAGGAGCTACCCCTAGTTATCCTATACCTAGGTTATAAATACCTATAGGATAGCTTATATCTCCTAGTTCTACCTCCTAGTACTACTATTAGTCTATAGGTAGTATATCGTACTTAATAGCCTCCTTATACTAGTAAGATAGTAGAATTTAGCTTAGAAGTAGCTTACCTAGTTAGACCCTTAATTACTAATAATATTATATAGGAACCTATAGAACTAGAAGTAGGAGGTAAGGAACTAGTAAGTATAAGCTTCTACTTCTATAATACCTATCTCCTCTAATATTACTAACTTACCTAGCCTATTTACTATAACTTATAAGTATTAGCTAGTATTATCCTTTATAAGTAATAAGTCTATAATAAAGTCTATTAAGAGGTCTAAGTATAACTAGGTAGGTATTAATAGGGGCTTTAGAAAGCCCCTCTTAGCTTACCTCTAGATATATATCCCTTTATAGATATTATAGTTACTTATAAATCTCTATACTATTTATAATTATCCTAGCTAATAGAACTACTAGCTTATTATTTCTAGTATATTATTATAGCCTAGGTAAGTAGTTATACTTAAATCGTGGCTTTATTAAATAATCTTTATATAGAGCTCCCTTAGTAAGTTATTATTATCCTCCCTACTAGGTACTTATAGCCTCCCCCTAAATATTAGTCTCCTCTAACTATTAATATTATACTTACTAATTTAAACCTTAGCTTTTATATCTAGTAAGAAGCTCTAAAGCTAGTAAGTAATTATATAATATATAGCTTTATATATTATATCCTTTTTTATAGTTTCTAGCTATAGCGCTTATAGTTTAGGGTTATTATTAAAGATTATAGTATCTAGGATATTAATATAGCCCTTCTAACTTCTCCTTACTAGGGGGCTAACTATAGGGTCCTTATAGGGGTAAGCGCTATCTAGTATTAGCTATAAGACCCTCCCCTATTTCTACTTATTATCCTACCCTTATAGCGCGTCCTACTCTCTCTAAGAGAGGTTATTAGGGGCTACTACTTCCTTACTAGGGTAATATTTAATAATAAAGTTATACTAGGATAGCTCCTCTACTTACTAGCTCTAACGCTCTATAAGGCGTTACTTCTTTATAAAGTATTTAAGCTCCTAGTAGTTAGTTAATACCTTAAAGGTAGTTATATTATATAGCTCTACCCTCTATATATATAGGTAAAAAAGGACGACTAGGAGCTCCTTATTATAAATAGGGTAGTTATACTCTATAAGTAAGAGCTTTTATAAATAGAATACTATAGGACGCTAGGTACTCTCTAGGTTAGCTTATAAGAATACCCCTCTTAATATTAATCCTAAATAATTAGTTTTAATAATAGTTTTATCTTTTAAATTAAACTAGTAAAGTACTAGCTAGGTATTAAAAAGCTACTTAAGCTATAAGAAGGCTTATTCTTAGTTATCTCCTTACTAGAATATTATATTCTTCTTAATAAGTAGTATAAGTAGTCTAATAATATCCCTATATTCTAGTATAAATATATTATAATAGTTTATAAACCCTAGGAAGCTCTAGACCCCTTTTAGGGAGGTAAGGGGTAATTACTTAGTAATTACCTAGAGTTTCTTAGTATTATAGGAGAGACCCTCTCTTATTAATATAATAAACCTTATATACTTAACCCTCTTAACTAAGAACTTATACTTTATAGAGTTAAGGTTTAGACTTATATTTACTAGCTTCTAGAGGACCTCCTAGACCTTCCTCTTATAATCTTCCCTTATTCTATTATAGTAAATTAAGATACTATTTATATAAGTAGTAATAAAGTTATTAAGAACGTCCTATAGGGTGCTATTAATATATTATAAGAAGTTAGTAGGGGCGCTAGTTAGGCTAAATAGGTAAACTACTTACTTAAATAACTTATATTAGGTATAGAATATAGTTCTCTCTTAGTACTCCTCTATTACCCTAAACTTATAAAAAGCTATTATTATATCTAGCTTAGTATATTACTTAGCTATGCTTACCTAGCGTAATATCTTAGAGATTAATAAGAGGGGGTAGTAATCCTTCTTAGTAATTATATTAAGGGCCCTATAGTTAATATAGAAGCGAATTCCCCTACCTAGCTTCCTTATAAAGAGTATTAATACCTTATTAAGTAAGCTACTAGCTTTATTAAACCCCTTATCTAGGAGGCCTTATAGGGTCTTTTTTAATACTAGTAGCTCTTCTCTTAATATATTATAAAAAGGGCCCTAGGGGAGTAATAGCTCCCTTCTATCTAGTCCTAGTATAAGGTTAATCTAGTAATCTACCCCTAATTACCTAGGGGGTAGTAAGTAAGCCTTATTAGGGTTAAATAAGTTAGGAAACTCCCTTAAGACCTAGCTTAGTAAATAGTATTATTAATCCTCCTTTAGGTTTAGGTTTAAGGCTTTCTTAATATTAGCTAAGCTAATAGCTTATATTAATGCCTCTATAATATACTCTTAATACGGCCTCTGGCCACTGCATAGTGATTTTACCTGCTCAAGTGCAATAGACCTTCCAACTCCGCGCCTCCTAATAATACATAGCCTTCGGTTACGTGATCGTAATTACTAACTACCTTTCCTAACTATAGCCACACTTATATATACCTATTAATAGCCTCACGATCTTTAACTTTATATCGATAATAACGTGGTTTTTAATTATTTAATAGACTATAAAACTATTAACTTTTCCTCTCGCGCACTACCCGCGCTACTAATACCGCCTCTATTACCGCTTCGTCCGCTAGAAGTTATTACTATCTTTACTATATTATTATTAGTAACGCTCTCTCTATATTAAAGTAGTTAGCGCAAGCTATACTTACTAACCCCTAAGGGGCCTAGGCTACCTCTACCTTAATAGTATAGAGGACCTGCTCGAAGAAGGGCTACTCTATAGGGTATATAATAACCTACCTAGCTTCTATTACTAAGTCTACTTACTTAGCTATAATATAATAGCAAGTATCCCCTTTAGGGGTATTAATAAGAGCCCTCTTAAGGGCTATATTAATAATATACTCTCTATATATAACGGAGTAATTAAAGAAAGAGCGGGTTTTATTAATTATATTAATACTAAACTCTCTAGTAAGCTCTCGCGTATTATTAGTATTAAAGGGCGTACCTCGCGTAAGCTTAGCGTTTTTATATATAGGGTCTAGTGCTAATATAGTTAAGGATTTATTATAGGTTAGATAAGGAAGAGGGAGAGGTATAAGGCCCTGCTTATAGTAGAGCTTCTTATACTTCTAGCTATAAGAACCTCTTAGGAAAGACCTCTTTAGTTAAGGAGTTACCTCTTATATAATAGTATTTATAATACCTTTAGCACCTTGCTAGAAGGTCGACCTTTTAGGTTAAGAAGTTATCTCATATAGTAGCTTTCGTAGCACCTTACTAGAAGGTTTAGTAAGGGCGTTACTACGAGAGCCTTAGTAGCCCGTTTAGCTCTAATATAATTAGCCCTAGTGCAGCGCGTATCTAACTTTATACGAGGGTTTACTTACGAGTAGTAGGAATATATAGGGTTCCTATATTATCTTCCTTAACTAGTAGAGGGTATAAGTTAAAATACTTATATAGTATTTCCTAAATTATGCCTACGAACTAGGTGAATTTGTGATAGTCTTTTTGCGAAGGGGCTGCGGCGTAATTCCGAACTTAATACTCTTAATACTTACCCTATTATCTCGCTAGGCGCTAGTAGATTATAGAGAATAAGGGTATTAAGTAACCTTATAGCCCTTATTTCTTTTATAAGGGGTATTTCTTCTTAGTCCTTTAGGTATAGCCTAACTTATCCCCTCTTATAATATACTTAGTAAGCTATAGTATTATAAATAACCTAGTTCTATTCTATCTATTCTATCTAAGGGTACCCTTAGGAGATATTAGGATCTAGGCTATTAACTATATATATAAAGATACGCTAGGTATAACTACTCGTTTCTAGGTTAAATACTACTATACTTAGCACGTTACCTAGTAATAGTCTACTAAGTATATACCCCCTTATAGGTTAGCGTCTCTTCTTAATATATAGAAAGTAAAGGTATTAAGCTAGAGAAAGCTTAATTATTATATAAGTATTACTCCTAGTATCTATTAAGCTATTAGCTAGATATCCTTAATT
Organism: Colletotrichum ledebouriae; assembly: GCA_036785755.1. Lineage (NCBI taxonomy): Eukaryota > Fungi > Ascomycota > Sordariomycetes > Glomerellales > Glomerellaceae > Colletotrichum > Colletotrichum ledebouriae. Next base: position 17,294 of record JAVHLU010000378.1, read on the forward strand.
AACTCTAACTTAAATAATAATAAGCTTATTATTAGCTAGTTATTCCTATTTATATTCTTCCTAACCTAATATCTCCTCCTTAGTAGGCTCTAGGGCCTAATTTCGCTCTAGAGTTAGTCTTTTTCTAACTCCTTATCTTTTTCTAAAGAGTTAGTTACTACTTAGTAGTTATTTATAACCTTATAATATACTAATTCCTCTTTTAAGGTCTTTACTTTTATAACCCTAGGTAGCTAGTCCTCCTTATTAGGGTAGCGCTAAGTAATATAGCCTCTAGCTCTATAAGTATAATAGGTATAGGGGTCCCTTATACCCTTCTAAGGCTATTAGTATTATACTAGGGAGGTACTTAAGGAGGACCTAGAGTTTTAATAATTATAATATCTTACCTCCTTAACCTATAAGATATATATAGCTCTAGTTATATAAGTATTCCCCTTAGTATCCTTAGTAACAGGTTTTTAATAGGTTACTAGGTAGCTACTAGAGACCTTCTAGCGCTCTACCTTCTATATAATACCCTAGACCTTTAAGAGCTAGCTATTATAATTAATTAGTAGGTTAATAGTAATTAGCTAATCCCTTAGCCTAGGGGTAAGAGAAGCCTCTAGAAGTAAGATCTATACTTAACTAAGCTAGTTTATACTACTTATATTAGCTAGTATTTACTTAAATTTTAATAAGAAAGTCGCTAGGGATTTAGTCTCTTTTTACTAGAGGGTTTATAATTAGGTTATAGCTTATAACTAGATATTTAGGTCCTTATATATCTAGTCTAAGTAAGCTATAAAGTCCTTAGGGTTATATTTTCCCCTACCCCCCCTAGCTCTATAGAAAATAGAGACTACTTACTAGGGTATAGTATCTAAGTAAGAGTTAATAAGGTATTATACCTCTATATCTATAGTATAGAACGCCCTATCTATAGTAATCTTATACCTTATTTATTATATCTAGGTAGTTTATTCCTTCTACTTACTTAAAAACTTTAGGAGTAGGGGTAATAGCTTCTAATATATTATACTAGGTATTACTAGTACCTTACTAGTAGTACTTATAGGGGTCTATATAACTATATATTAGCTATTCCCCTATTTAACCTCTTATAGCTATTACTAGAGGGACTCTATTCCTATTACTAAATTAGCTTATAATAGCTTATCTTAAGTTTTAGCTATATTACTATTAACTATCTTATTAACTAGTAGGGGGTAGCGCTTAACCTATTATTATTATTATAATAATAAGCTTAAATATATAAGGGGTTAGACCTAAGTTTATTTAATAAGAGGTTACTATAAGACTATTTATTTAAGCTAAAGAGAAAAAGGGGAAGTTTTTCTCTTTAGTAGAGATTTCGCTAGTTTATAGGGAATAACTAGGTAGGCCCTAGGTAGTAGGCCCTAGGTAGCTCCTTAAGGCGGTAAACCTAGATAGAAGCCTAGGTAGGCTTAACCTAGGCGTAGCCTATAACACTAGGGTTCTAAATAGAAGTAGGGTAGGAGATAGAGTAATAACGCTATATATACTAGAACTACCTATTACCTTAGAAGCCCTGCTTAAACCTTTATTATTACTACCCCTCTTTATTATTATAATATCTTCTTTTTAAGTAGTAATAGCCTTATAAAGTATAGCTCTCTAATAAGCGAGGGATTATAAGTTATATTAGAAGATAGTTATAGAAATAAAGTATTTATAGAATCTTGCTTTTCTAAGTATTAAGTCCTTTAAAGTCTTAGCTTTAGTATATTAGTAAGCTATAATAATAATAAGGGTACTTATCTAATAATAAGGTACCTTACTCTTATAATAATAATTATATTTACTTATTATACTAAGCGAGTACTTTCTATTTAATAAGCCTAAGAGCTCGCTTAAAATATATTAAAAATAGCGCTTATTAAATAGGAGTATCTACTCTACCTCTATACCTCTATTAGGGGGAGGAGGGCTAGGAGGGGGCTCCAAACTACCCTTATTAATACTCTCCTCTCTATTTATCTCCTTAGGGATTATAATAATAATAAGGTTAATAATATTCTAATATATAGTTATAATAATAAAAGAATTATAACTTACTAGGAGCTATCCTCTTAGACTACTTAGGAGGGTAACCCTAGGGCTTCTTAAGCTATAAACCCTTACCCTTAGAACTACTTTTTATAGGTTATTTCTAGGCCTCTAGCCACTGTATAGTGATTTTACCTGCTTAAGTGCAATAGACCTTCTAACTCCGCGCCTCCTAATAATATATAGCCTTCGGTCATGTGATCGTAACTTTCCTAACTATAGCTATACTTATACGTGCCTATTATACTAGATAGCCTCACGATCTTTAACTTTATATTAATAATAACGTGGTTTTTAATTATTTAAGTAGATTATAAAACTATTAACTTTTCCTCTCGCGCACTACCCGCGCTACTAAAACTGCCTCTATTACTACTTCGTCCGCTAGAAGTTATTACTATCTTTATCCTCTTATTTCATCGGGTTAGCTAACGCCTTCGTAGCTATACCGTTATTAGTAACGCTCTCTCTATTTAGTATAAGCTATACTTACTAACGTTTAAGCCCCAAGGGGCCTAGGCTACCTCTACCTTAATAGTATAGAGGACCTGCTTAAAGAAGGGCTACTCTATAGGATATATAATAACCTACTTAGCTTCTATTACTAAGTCTATTTACTTAGCTATAATATAATAATAAATATCCCCTCTAGGGGTATTAATAAGAGCCCTCTTAAGAGCTATATTAATAATATACTCTCTATATATAATAAAGTAGTTAAAAAAGGAGTAGGTTTTATTAATTATATTAATACTAAACTCTCTAGTAAGCTCTCGCGCGTTATTAGTATTAAAAGGTATACCTTATATAAGCTTAGCGTTTTTATATATAGGGTTTAGTATTAATATAGTTAAGAGATAAGGATAAGGAAGAGGGAGAGGTATAAGGCCCTGCTTATAGTAGAGCTTCTTATACTTCTAGCTATAAGAACCTCTTAGGAAAGACCTCTTTAGTTAAGGAGTTACCTCTTATATAGTAGCGTTTACCTTACTAGAAGGTCGACCTTTTGGGTTAAGGAGTTATCTTATATAGTAGCTTTTACCTTTAGTGCCTTGCTAGAAGGTCGACCTTTTAGGTTAAGGAGTTATCTTATATAGTAGCTTTTACCTTACTAGAAGGTTTAGGGAGGGCGTTTCTAGGCTATAAGAGCCTTAGGAGCCTATTTAGCTCTAATATAATTAGCCCTAGTGCGGCGTATATTTAACTTTACATAGTAATATTTAGAGGGTTTGCTTATAAGTAGTAGGAATATATAGGGTTTCTATATTATTTTCCTTAACTAGTAGAGGGTATAGGTTAAAATACTTATATAGTATTTCCCGAATTATACCTGCGAACTAGGTGAATTTGTTATAGTCTTTTTATGAAGGGGCTGCGGCGTAATTCCGAACTTAATAGGTTATTTCTATTTCTTCCTTCTACTTATTATATAATATATTAGTATATTATATATTAATAATAAGAAGGAATAATATATATATAACCTTATTATTACTCCCTAGAGGAGGAGGGCGTGCCCCTCTACCCCTAGCTTTATTCTTACTTTTAGTAGCGCGCGCCTTCTTAAGAGCTATAGCCTAACTAGTCTTCTTTTTAGGAGGTATTTATAAATATATTAATATATTATAATAGCTTTAAGATTATTATATAATATAGGTATACGCGCGCGCGTGTATTAGGCTTATTATTAGAATTAAAGTTAGATAAATATATAGTTAAAATATTATATGTAGGGAAGAGTTAAGATAATAAGAGGGTAGCTAGGTTATTTTATTTAGAGTTAATATAATAGTAGCTACCCTACCTAGGCTAATAGGAGATAGTAGTTTCTACTATTATTCATAAGAGTTAATAAATAAAGGGTATTATAATACTAATAATAATAGTTATGAAAGTAGAAAACTACGACTATTTATATTATACTTATATCTAATATAAATAACTTTATTTTATTATCTCTTTTATAAATAAGCTTATTAATAATTTATTTATAGATATATCGCTTTATATTTAGGTATTTTAAGGGATATTATATAGTTAAGCGTTTTTCTAGCTACTACTATATCTAGGGGGGTATATTATAATACTTTGAGTATTACCTATTCCTAGTATAGTATATAACTAATATTAGCTTTAGAGCGACCTTTTTCTAGGGGTTATTCCTCTTACTATAGTTATAAGTAACTACGTTATAGCTACTCTTATCATAATAGAATAAGCTCTTTAGTAACTATAAATATGGCCCTATAGGACGTTTCTCAACACCACGACACTTGTTTGTTCGTATAGCTTCGTTTTAGGACCAGCTCCGCGTCATCTTCTGATTATATCTAATGGAACCGAGGTGGTCTGGGTCGAACTGTTACAAGGCGTGAAGATGGTTATGGAAACGTTGGGTTTTGAGGCTATTTGCGCGGGAACTCCAGCCCCGATGCGAACAGAATAACCACCAAAGGAACTACTGCCCTCTGAAATGACGGACAGAGTGGTGGTTTGGGAACCGGCCTTAGAGAGAATCTCTGATCTGGTGGCTGCATCGAATGACCCAGGCATAAGATTTACGACAAGATCCTGGCGGATTTGACTGCGTGTTTTCAGCAAACATGCGGGACTGCGGAAGAGCCGAAGCACGCAATTGATGGAAAGATGGAGATCATCATAGGCTGCGTGTATCGCAACGAGGAGGATTTCGTTCAGTGTCTGAAGGATAAGAAGCTATTTGCGCTTCTGATACTGGCGCATTCGGTTGTGCTGATCAGAAAGCGGGAGTGGTTGTGGTATATGGAGGGACGGGCGAGCCACATTCTCCATGCCGTGGCTCTTATATTGGGCCCCGATTATTCGGAACATCTGTGTTGGCCTCGGGAAGAGATTTAGAGGCTGCACGAGGACCGAGTACAGGGAGATCTTTTTGATGCTAGCAGGAATTCAATTCAGTCATCACACCAGAAACTGGGAAGAGAGGTATTTGCGGAGAATTTACGAAGACTCATCATGCCCAAGAGACGTATCATATCCTTCTCAATTTGTTTCATTTCATGAGTATCCTGAAATTATTTTGTCGATTTCAATCCGATGGAATCGGAAGTTATCGACTGAAAACCTGTCCCGTAATAGGTGATTTCACTGACGACATGTTTCTCCGCTCCCTATCGGAGGGACTTGTGTACGTGTGCGTGACACATCAAATCGAACACTTTTATTTTATTTCGACCAAAGTCTACTCCATGACAAAATGGACATCAATAGCTCTGTGTGATTGCGCCTGGTTGTATGTGCCTATCAGTCGACAACCACTGACGCCTGGAATGTCACATTTCACTTTCTGAGCCGATTCCGCCCTGCCAAAGCCGCATCAGCTCACAGCGTCGCCCGATTCAGCTTGCCGAACTTTTCAGCTGAAGTGAAAGTCCAATCATTTGGTCGTGTGCTTCACCGAAATCTTGGGGGTTCTTTGGGGGCCAACTTCGCCCCCCTGGCGCGCTATCAGCTGGGCATAAATGTCAGCCTCGATTGGGTCTCGTCCCGCCGGATCCAATTATTCAACCTCATCATGGCCTTGCTGAAGAAACAAATCTCAATGCCCAGCTTATCAAAGTGAAAAGCTGAGTGCTTAAAGGGGCAACACCACCCTCACTGCTCATTTGTAGACCATTTGTTGGTTCTTGCATCCTCAATCGCTCTCACAGTGCTTCTGCAATGTCACGTGGAGTTAGTTGATCCTATTGCACTTCGTCTCTGTTAATCAAATACACCGCCCCTTGTGTGCTACTTCACTGGTCGTCTTTGGTGTCATTTGATCACCTGTTGCGCAGTCCTTTCTCCAATGTTCCATTGGGCCACTGAAGTTACTGGATCACTTGTTTGGTTGCGTATACTGTGCCTCGAAGTGCTGAAGAGCTCCTTGTCTCCAGGCCCTGCTTGATCTTATGAAGACGACTCACCAAGACCTGCCCAGCTATCGTTCCTACCTTATCTCGCCTACCCTACCTATCCTGAAGTATCAGGCCTCCAGACTTACTTCAGAAGCTTGGACATTGGCAGCAGCAGCAAACGTTCTATTTTCGGACAGACAGCCCCCAAACTTCAACATAGCCTCTAACCCTTGACCGGGATTTTGGTGCAACTACCCGACCTTGGTCTTTTAGCGTCCATACCTGAAAACCAACGCCTCGAACTGAGGTAGAGAATTTCCGCCGGGGAATCGTCAACATCAACTGGTTGTTCAGCGTCGCCTCGACCACATCATGAAATCCATGAAGGTGGCCGTCATCGGCGCCGGGGCCTCTGGTCTCGTCACTGCCAAGTATCTCAGCCAGGCAAGACATTACTTTGGCCTGCCCGATATCGAGATTCGAATTTTCGAGAAGGAAGAAAGCATCGGAGGCGTCTACAAGCACAAGGTGTATGAGGAAGCCGAGGTACGTGTGTAAGAGATCCAGATGTTGTCGCCGCGGCGTGACGAGCGAGATGGCTTCATCTCAACCGCCCGTTGAGCAGTGAATTGACACTAAACAAACAGATGGTATCTTCCAAGTACCTCACGGCGTTCTCCGACTTTCGAGTCGCAAGAGAGCTGCCGGACTTTTTGCCGATGAACGAGTATGTGCGATACCTCGAGGATTACTGCACCCACTTCAGGCTTTGGAGTCTCATCGAGATGGGGACCGAGGTCCTCAGAGTGTCGAGAATCCCCAACGGCGGACATCGCGTATGCTACAGAAGCGTCAGCACGTGCAAGCCTGAGCATGGAACAGAAGGCGACATGGAGTCCCTGTACTGGGATTGCGATGCCATCGCCGTCTGTACTGGACTCAACAACGTGCCGTCGATTCCCGACATCGATGGCCTTTCCAACGTACCTGCCCTACTTCACTCATCCGAAGTGAAGGGAAGGAAACAGTTCGGCCAAAATACCTCAGTCATGGTATTGGGAGCTGGAGAGACCGCCATGGACCTTGCTCAACTTGCGGTGACTTCTGGCGCCCGAGAGGTCGTCATGTGCCATAAAGATGGCTTCTACTGCGCGAAGAAGGTCTGTCGCATGTCGTAGCTGCTTTGGGCTCAGCTGATTCTCTCAGACAATCCCGCTGCCAATCGTCATGAAAGTTCTGAAGCCAGCTCCTCGCCAAAAGCCTGTCGATACAGCCGTTGCCAGCATTTTCGACACTGCCTATCTCCCAGAGCGGCTCCAACACTCGTTCTTACCTTGGTTCATTTATGACAGAACACTCAAGTTTCTTCACTACATCTCTGGAGGCACGCTGGCAGGCCCCGACCAATGGGTAGGTTCCATCGAGGGGAACCGCAACAATGCCGATTCATGTGAGTGGTCAGGTCATCCAAGCCCACCAGTCACGAAGATCTTCAGCTGAACGGCGTGTACAGTGTTCCTTGTCAAGTCCGACCGAGCTCTTCCGTACCTCAACGAAGGCCACCGACCAACCGACGCCCTCTCCCGCATGAGAGCCTTTGTGATGAACGTGGAGTTGAAGGACACTGGAGGAAGGAAAATCTTGTCCGCACCTTGGCCCACTGCATTCTCGAAAGACGGGAGAGCCGTCTTCCCCTGCAGCAAGCGGTTTGAGCATCGAGGGGCGCTCGCGAACACGATCCGGCCGGATGTGGTTGTTCTTGCTACGGGATACGTGCGTCGCGTCTGCTTCATGGGCGATGAGTACCCCAAGCCCGAGGATCTGGATGTGCGCGGTATCTGGAAGCGCGGCGACGTGACCGCGGGCTTCGTTGGCTTCGTAAGGCCTGGAATTGGTAGGTCATGGCCGCGATTTTTACTTCTGCTCAATGGTTGGACAGAGTTGATGAATGACATAGGTGCGATTCCTCCGCTCGCTGAGTTACAAGCGCAGCTCTGGGTTCTCAATCTTCTCCGGTACAAGTATCCCCGGCAAATGCCGTCTGCGCCTTCGGACCCGGATGCCGTGACCCATTATGAGGTTGACTATGCTCTCAAGGCCCGCGGCGGACATGACTTCTTCAAGACCAAGCACGGGGTGGAGCAGGAGTCGTACGCATACCAGCTTGCCCTGGACATGGGTGCTGCGCCGACCTTCAAGTTCATGACGGGCAAGGGTTTCAAGGCCTTCTTCACGTGGGCCATGGGATCGAACTTCAACAGCAAGTTTCGCCTCGTTGGGCCGTGGAAGTGGGAAGCTGGAGCCCTCGAGGTCATGCGCGGTGAGCTGTACGATGTCGTCAAGCAGACGGGTGGTGGCGTGTGTAAGTCTTGAGATTTGCCATTGCTGATTGATGTGCCACTGACCTTCTTCTCAGTTTTCACGACGTACACCCTTTTCCCTGTTCTCTTGCTTGGAACTCTCACGGCGATTCTCCATGCGACTGCGGGCGTTCTCAGGTTGATGGGCATGCAGGATCGGGCGAAGGCAGTTCTGGGCTCGGGAAATGTCCCACGACGTGAGGGAGACGACTGAGTTGAGGCACGCCGACAACGAGCTTCTGATTGGGTTTTGAAGTATGGTGAACTTGACAGATTGATTGTATTATAAGGTGTAAGAAATGCGTCGTCGTTGAGGTGTGTCCCTTATCTGGAATGAAGCCTTTGGACGGAAGGGGACCTGGTTCGGTTGATCGGCTGTGACGTGAAGCTTCAGGGGCGCCCATAGAGCTTCCAGCAGCGAGGCCACTAAGAATGCCCCGCGCGGGGTACCTGAATAACAGGGACCAACTGCCCAATAGTGATTGGCCGCCTATGAGTTTGCGATAACGATAAGCCCAATTGACGCTTCGCCCAGGTAGCATCAACTTTTTTTTTTTTTTTTCTTCGCCAAAGGCTTCCTGCGGCTGCTCAATTACCTACCTCCTCTGCTTGGTCACCACCGCCCGCGGCCATGTATTCGCTCGTGAAGCCGAATCAGTGGGTGTCCCTGAAGCTCCTTTCGGAGGATACGAAGGTGCTCCAGATCATCCCGAACACGTCAGTCTAGCTCGTTGCGCACCTCGACGCCGGTTTGCTCACTCTCCTCCAGAACAATCTCGCTGGGCAAACTCGGCGCGTTCCCGACGAATCTCGTCATTGGCCGACCGTTCCACCTGACCTACGAGATCCAAGATAAGCGCGAAGGGGAAAACTTTAGCAGATTACGCGTTGTGCCCCCGAGCGAGATCCACGCCGATGCCCTGGCCGACACGAGCGCGCAGCCCGCCGAAGAAGATGGCGTCGACCTCGAGAACGTGATCGCCGCCCCCGACGGCGCAGAGTTTGCCGTCGTAGACAACGATAGCGGCGACGTCGTCGCGCGATCGCGACGCGAGATCATTGACGAGACGGCGCGACAGACTCTGACGACCGAGGAGATCGAGGCTTTGAAGCAGGGCAACACGGACGCCGGCAAGGACATTATTGCGAAGCTCCTGCTGTCGCACACCGCTATTGACCAAAAGACGTCCTTCTCCCTGGCCAAGTACAAGCTGCTCAAAACGAAGAAGTATATCCGCCGCTTCACCATACAGCCGCTCGACCCGTTGACGCTGGGCAAGTGGCTTCTGGAGGAGAAGGATGCCGGCAAGGTGCTGGAGATGAGGGAGGAGATGATGGGGTTGCTGGGGTGCTGGGCTAATGTTCACTTTGGTGGACTTCCGCCTACAGATAAGGCCGAGGTGGTCACGGCTGATGGGTCTGGCATGTTGGAAAAGTCCGAGACTGGTGGCCGTTGGCTGGTTGTGGACGATACCGGAGGTCTTGTGACCGCAGCTATGGCTGAAAGGATGGGCTTCTTATACCCCAACGACACCGAGGAGGAGACTGAGCAGGATGAGAACAAGGACGCTGAGGCAAACGGAGAGAAGCTCCCAGAGACTGTCGCTAAGGTCGAGCAAACAAACTCAGAACCCGGCGCCGCTCCTCAGACGACGACAAAACCCGACCAGGCCATGGCCGACGCACCAGCGGCGAACGACGGAGAGGCGCAAAAGCAACAGCCCCCTCGCCGAAGACTGCCCCCGCGCCGCGCCGACTTCGAGTCCATCTTCGCGCCCACCAACACTCTCACCCTCATCCACCCCAACAGCCAGCCGAACCTGGCCCTCCTCAAATACTACAACTTCGACAGCACGAACCCGAACCCGCCGTATCCTCTCCACCCCCTCGCCACGAACCTCCTCCCCATCTCCTGGCTCCAGCTCCTGGAACCCGAGGAGGACGTTACATACTCCACGCCCCCACCCGACGTCTCTGACGAGGTGCTGCACTCCTGGAAGGCTAACCGCCGAGGAAACTACCACCGCAAGCGCAGACGCTGGGCGCGCACCCGCTACATCGTCGACTCGACTCGCGCGGGCGGCTTCTCGGGCCTCGTCGTCGCGACGACCATGGACATCATCTCCGTGTTGCGGCATACCCTGCCGCTCTTGGCCGGCGGAGCGCCCATCGCCATCTACTCGCAGAGCATCGAGCCCCTGACGGAGCTCGCCGACTGTTTCAGCATCGCGCGCCGTGCGGGCTGGTCCACGAACCCACCTGCCGAGGCTGCTGGGAAGTCGGTTCAGGAGCTGGAGCGGTGGGAGGGCTCTGATGATTTCCCCATCAACCCGACGCTGCTGCTGGGCGCCAACGTGCAGACGAGTCGCGCGAAACGCTGGCAAGTGTTGCCTGGCCGCACGCACCCCATGATGATGGGACGAGGAGGTGCCGACGGCTACGTGTTTACGGGCTGGAAGGCGGTTCCGGCTGAGGGCAAGGTCGAGGCCCGCGGCAAGTTTAAGAGGAGAAAGACGGAAGCGTAGAGGGTGGATGAGATAGCGATGCATGCGTATAGAAGATGCTGTTTTGTTTTGATCACGCGGCCGAGGATGGCGGGACGGCTCTTGGGGAAGAAAAGAAGCTGCACTCGCTTGCATTTAGATACCCTGGCATTCTCCGATCAGGCTGGTAGGGCTGTGACGGAGTACCATGGCATCCCCTTTTGCCTTCGTCGCTCTAAAGTCACAAACGCACTTCTGTTGTTTCACCCTCCACACGGCAATGTTTCTCTTGACCAGCATCACAACGCCTTGCCCATGAACTTTCTCTTGGTGAAGCTCAACCACCACTTGCTCGGCTTTCCGTCGCCGTTCTCGTCGTAGACCCTCGCGAGTAACCGCACCGACAGCTCCTGTCGGACTTGGGACATGTATTGGCGGAGTTGCTCGGCGTCTTGCCTGTCACGAGGAGGCTCGTACATCTGATGGCAGCGTTAGGGAGGATCCATAGGTCGTGAATAAGAACGAGAGGAGGTGATCGTACCTGGTTGAGGGGGAAAGCAGGGTCGCCCGGGATGGCGAAGTTGGTGTCGAGGGCGAGGTTCATGACGTCCTTTGTGGCATCGCGGACACCAGCGCTGGGCTTGATCTTTGTGAGGCAGTCGCTGACGAACCAGATGCCGTAGACCAGCAGACGGTCTGCGGGGCCTTGGATCTCGAAGTTGCGGAAAAAGGTGTTTGCACGGAAGAGGGCGAGGACCTCGTCGAGGACGTCGTAGCTCTCGCTGTCCGGGTCGGGGGACTCGTTGGCGGGCAGAGGCGGATTAGGGAAGGGGAGGGTATAGGCAGGACCACGGGTCTTTGTGCGCAGGGGCAGGAGGGGTACGTTGCCTATTAATCGGGGGACGTTGGGGTCGGCATTGAACATGGAGTTGTAGGCCTGGAGGAGGGCATCGTCAGCTTAGACTGGTCTGGGATCGGGGTTGGGTTGTGGTTCAGGGTTGAATTGGCGGGCAGCAAGGCAACAGTCATGGAAGCTCCATAGACGGGTTTAGGTGTGGCGGTATTGTGTCAACGTACCGGCATTTTGAGAGCTTCGTGACCAAAGAGTTGGTCTGGACGAGTGTGATGAAGCTGGTCGTGATGGGATTGGGCGCAATGGGGAGACGTCGACTGAGGCGAGGCACGAAGCGGCGGCCGATGGAGGGTGGAACGGTGGGGCTCAGACTGACGTCCACCTCACCTCAGGTCCCAGTTTGGAGCTTGCTCCGATGTAGTGGTGGTGGGTGGGACAACGTGGCGCAGTGGCTGTGCCTCTTCCTGTATCACGTGACAGTTGACATGAGAGAAATGATATCGCTGAGACGAATGATCTGCTGGATTTGTGGACAGTAAACCCACAAATCAAGCAGTGAGGACTTGAGGAGCTATACTAGGAAACACTGAGCTGCAATTTGTATGCTCTGACTGGTTGCATCACTTGTACCCTATCTTCTTCCGTCGTCTTGGATGCTCAAACATTACCGTCGTCGACTCCAGAAAACCCCTGGCCAGCCTGCGCAGCCCCTGACATCGCAAGATCAGGATCCAGCGTAACGACTCCAGCCACGATTGTGGCAACACCAACACACACTTGAAACAACCTCCACCGTTTGCCGTTGGACGTGTCCTTTCTTCCCTTTTTAACATTCTCTTCAAGATCATGAAGGGCCTTCTCATCCTTGGCCTTATCCTTCTCATGCTGGATCTCCATGTCTTTGATCCTCTCTTCTAGCAGAGCCATGTCTGACTGACGAGGTCGCTTCTCGAGTTCTTGAAGCAGCCTTTTCTTCTCTGCCAGATGGGCGTCTTCACTTTGCTTCTGTCGAGCTTTCAATTTGTCGAGCTGGGTCTCCCACTTGACCAAGTCGTTCAATCTCTTCCTTTCTTCCTCTACCTTTTCCTCGGCTAGCTTTTCGAGAGTAATACTCATGGACCTCTGAGATTCATGGGCTTGGTCAATCTGCTTCTGCAGTTCGTTCCTCTGCTCGTTAAGTGCTCGTTTCGTGTCAGCACTCTGTGTCTCTCGGGCTTCATCGCGAAGTTTCTTCATCTCAACCTGCATTTGCCCGACAACCTGCCGGATTTCCTTGTCGAGTTCTCGACCCGCGCTGGTGTTGTCAAGATCGAGGCCGTCATCAACAAGCTCCTTCTGAATTGTCAGTAGTAAGCTTTTGTCCCGGGCGGCAATGATTGACTGGAGGATTTTCTCCGCAGAATCTGCAGTACCCGTATGCTTCATTATCTTGCTCCCATGCGTGACCATGTCACCCCACCAATCTGTACGGGCGACCAGTTGACCTAGATTGCCTTCTGCTGTGCTGGAAGTCTTGTGATTGCCCATCATATTTGCGACAAGAGTAATGTGTGGATAGGAATGCTTCCCGCACATTGCCTTGAACGTAGTGAGTGCCTGCAGGCTTGAACCGGACATTCGCTTGTCCATAATGCTGTGCAGATAGGCGATTCCCGTGATTGCTATTCCTTGTCTATGCAGAGCGACAAGAGTAAACGAAATCTCCTTGAGGATTTCAGCATCGGTCTTCTTGGCGTCGTTGAATCCGGGGGTGTCAATGAGGTGAATAGTTCGCTCATGTTGGTCACGATATTGATAGAGTCCGACCTTGGCAGTACCTAAGTATCCCAAATTAAATTCTATTTTGATGAGAAAAGTCGGATGAAAAACTCACATGGTTCAAGGCTATGCCCGACATCAACTTCCTCATCGACAAGCAGCTGTATGAAACTGCTTTTCCCTGATCCAGTAACCCCCATGACCATGATAATAATGTCATCAGGGCTATGTCGGTTAGCCATCGTCCGAAACTGTCGGTAATGCAATCAAGTCTGCGCTTACTTCATCGGCGGAAAACGCATCTCCCGCAGAGTACTGAGTGTGCGTTCATTTTGCGTCATGGTGGTCGCCTTTACTGAACTATGATGAGGAGGAAAGAAGTCGAAGAGTTGAAAGCACAGTCTCAAGCAATGCAGAAAGGTTGTAAAGGGAAAGACGTTGGCCCAAACGTCCTAAGGCTGGGGCAACGTAAACTATCCATGGACAACCTCATCAAGTGGTGGGCGGACAGACGCCAACAAGACAACGACAAAGCGACATACAGACGAGGCAGCTAAGACAGTGGCTTATCACCAGACTACATGTTCATTCCAATCAAAACACCCAAACATCACCACGAGGCTATTTCTGATCCCTCCTGCAGGTAGGGAGTTGCATATTCGTTTCAGCTGAAAGCGCCACTTGCGCGTTGGCACACCGAAAATAACAGCGGTTTCCTGCATGCTCTAGTCTTCACCCGCGCTTTCCATGATACGATAGGTGCCCGCTTTCTCTCTGGTTCTCGGACGTCGGCACTCAGTCGTAGTTGGACCAGCATAGCAATATGTCTAATTCAGCTACATCTGCCGGGATGACGGAGGGCCAACAGCCAAGATATGAAAAAGGCAAAAAAAAAAAAGGAATCCCAGGCGAGCAGCGTAGGTGGCAATCGACGGGATTCTATTATACTAAGCCGCAGTCAAAGTTCCATCACCGTTTTGCTGACTGCAGACGAATCTTTGCTGATGGGTCTGGAGCTAGTCGGCCTTCACATTCGTGCTTGTATGCATATGCCTCAGCCTGATTTCTCCCCGCCTTAAATTGTGCCTGTGGTCCCAACTCATTGAGTTCTCAGTATTCAACCGTCTTCGCTTCGATATAGTATCCAAGCACTATAAACACAATACCGCGAAGCTCTCACAAACACTTTACCGAAGAAGTTGAAACATGACGTGGTCTGACGATTCCACATGGCCGCCGGATGACCCGACTCCAGGACATAATCATGTCTACATCGCTCTTATGGGCGTCACTGGCGCTGGTAAAAGCACCTTCATCTCCCATTGTACACAGACCGAGGTCGAGATAGGCCATGAGTTGGCAGGCTGTGCGTAGCTTCAACCAGACGACTCTGACTTCCCCACTGTACGCTGACAATTTCTTAGGTACACAAGTCGTCAACACTTACCCTGTCAAATACAATGAGAACACCACAGTCTGGTTGGTCGATACCCCGGGCTTCGACGATTCCGATCGAACGGATACAGACGTACTACGAGAGATTGCCACATGGTTGAGCAACTCGTACAAGGAGACTATCAAACTTCACGGGATCATCTACCTGCATCGTATCATCGACCCCCGCTTGGGGGGCAGCGCCAAGCGGAACCTATTCATGTTTCAGAAGCTCTGTGGGAAGGATGCGCTGAAGAACGTAATCTTGGCAACCACGATGTGGGAAGAAGTCCGGGAAGAAGTCGGCAAAAAGCGTGAAGAAGAGTTGAAGAAGAAGCCTGAGTTCTGGGGCGAGATGATGAACAATGGAAGCACAGTTTTGCGACATCAGAACACTCGAGAGTCCGCCCTCAGGTTGGTCGAGCACTTTGTCGAGAGGTCCCCCAGCGAGGCAACAACCGTCTTGGACTTGCAGAAAGAGATGGTTGACCAAGGTTGTAGCCTGGATCAGACTGGTGCCGGTCAGGAAGTGGATGGCGGGCTGGCGAAGGAGCGAGAATCCCAAAAGAGCCGCCTTGAAGATTTGCAGAAGCAGCTTGAAGAGGCTCGTGCATCCAATGACTTGGAGGTGGCTAGGATGATCGAAGAGGAAAGACTGAGGACACAGGCACAGTTGACAGACCTCGTACAGCAACGCGAGGACTTGAAGATCAACCTCGAACGCCTCTGGGAGGCGAAGCTTGCCAAGCTGGAAGCGGCGCACACTGCTCAACTAGCAGCGATGGAGAAAGTTCGGAAGGAGGAGAAGAACCAACATGAGGAAGCTGAGAAAGAACAGCAACAGAAATTCGAAGAACTGGCGGTCTGGTCGCAGCACTTGGGAGGAGAAGGTCCCTCGCCAGCCGTTATGGAGAAAGGACCCGTCAGCTTGTCTCTCTTCGGAGATCGCTATTGGTTTGACGCTCATCGGTTCGATTCTGGGTACGTTTCGCAGATGTCGTGCTGGCTTGCTTTGAGTCACCTTCTTACTATGAACTCCCAGAAACCCAACGCCCGATATACCGAAGCAACGCTACCCTTTTCCTACCATGAATGGCAATTACTGGGTAGCGTGGGGGGAGCATAATTCTTGGTACATTCGGTACCGAGAGTCGTACCAGGGAGGTTACGCCCATCATTCCAGTAGGTTGCCCCCAAACCCCCGTCAACCTAGAGTGGCCCTCACGATACGCCAGGATTCAGCGATAACTTCCAGAAAGTTTATCCTGGAGCCCATCGTTTCCTCTTCGCGCAATACCCGGACGAAAATCCGACGTGTGTCTCTCTTGCGACCGGGGGGACCTACTTCGTGGCGACGGCGAAGCATTTTTCGCACAACCTTCCAAAGTCTGTGCTTGAGAGGCTTACTGAGAAACCAGACTCCTACGAGAGCATTTGGCTTGGAGAAGGAGAAACCTTTGTTTCTCAGCGTCTGGTTAAGGGATCCGAGGACAAATTTTACTGCGCACAGGAATGCTATCTGAGGACCGGATATCCGGCATTGGAAGACGCCGTTACGGCAAAGGACAAGAACATCAAGGTCAGTTGCGGACTCTCAGATGAGCGTGCATTGAATCTTGCTGATCGAGAGGAAGATACTGGCTCTCAATCCACTTGACTCGCAGCAATACGTCATTCTCTGGTCGGATGGCAGTGCAAGGTACAGCCCGGGACCAACGGGATTTGACGCATCGGTATTCCAAAAGTGGTGCACGTACAACTTTGGAACCTGTTGGGAGAATGGCAATGCGACTGTCGGGGAGCCCATGACGACTGACACGGACTTCCTTTTGTACAAGATGGGAAGTCGCAAGTGGTATGCTCCCTGGAAACGAGGACAAGGAAAAGCAGCGGCATACAGTACTACTCTAAACAGAGAGTCTGTCAGGAAGGCCCTCACAAGGAAGCTATTCTAGTTACAAATTGGACTATCTTTGGTATGATGAAGAATGCTTTGACTCTCGGGCCATTTAGCTCACCTTGGCTCCCTGGCAAGCAGTAGTTGTTTTTCAGACATTTCTTTTGAGCACACGCTGTTTGATTGTAGGTTGCTAGCGAGGCACTATCCTTTGCGAACACCCTTGCGGAAGCCAAGCGTCTCTCGTCTCCCGACCAAGAGCTATTGCCAACAAGCAAAGTCCACTCATCGGCTTGAATGCAGAGAGATGCAAGGAAGTAAATGGTATGTCCAAGAGAGAAGAGCACCCGGAAAGGACTCCCTTCCAAGGGTTACGTTTTGATACTTCTCTAGAACCCTCTAGGAAAGTTTGACGACCCAAACACGTAGGGCGTGATCGAAATACCTCGGGTCCTCTGAACCGCCAGGGTGGCTGGAATTGACTCGTTCCCTACAATCTAGATCTGACAGTGAATTGAATAGAATGGCAGAGAAACCCATCAAGTGCGGTCTGCTGAGCTGTGATGTTAGCGATTAGTAGGGGAGTGGGGCGGCGAGGAACTCTCCCTCCCAGCGGACGCCAATTATCTACAGTGGTGGTGAAAACGTCCTGGAATAGTCCATATTGAAAGCATCGTCCTGAAGGCGGTCAATGCGAACCATGAGTTAGAACCAAGCATCCACCGATTCAGTTTCCGCCAGCTTTAACAGAGATAGCTGAGGTGTAGCGGCTGAATCTTTAGGCCGAGAAGTAGACGCTGTCAGGATAGAGGGCCCCAGAACGTACGTCGGAGTCGGCCTAAATACCTGCCCGACTAAGCGCAGCGCACAAGCCGCCCCATCCACACTAGATAGCGCTGGGGCGCGCGCGCTGTAACAGGGGCTAAGACGTGGAAATTACACACATAGTCATGCGACTCTGAATATGCGTATAATTACGCCCAATTTGATATCATGTTCTCCCAAGGCGGTCTGGCTACAACACGCCGGCGGGCCAAGACCGCAACTGGCCCACGGCCTTCACCTATGACTTTGAGAAGACACGCTCCAAAGAAGAGGGCAAAGGCCGGCGGTACTACATCTGCCCGAGCAAAACGAGCTTCCCCAACGACAAATCCAAGTAGTGGAGGTTCTTCCACGCGTGCTCGGAAAAAGACCAGCCGACTCCCATGCGCTCCAAGCTCACCGCTCGCCAGGGCCGGTGGCACCATACGGACCTTGAGAAACCCCTGATCCCCGGTGAACAGACCATCAACACCTAACAGCCGGCTGACGGCAGCGCGGCCATCCCCTCAGGGCTGCGGTACAGCTGCGACGAATTCCCGCCCGCGTCGTGGGTCGAGGGCGGCGCGAGCATCAACGGCGGCGGCGGCGACAAGGCGCTCACGCGGTGCGCAGCCATCCGCGAGTGTAACGGCGTGGCCTGCGGGCAGGACTGGCATGGCCTCATCCACGAACAGCTGCGCCTGAGCATCCTCAAGGCCAACGGCATCTCGAGCGGAAAGTCCGACGCGGCGAAGCGAGCCAGAGCGAGCAAGGCGGGCCTGTTCTTCCTGCGGCTGTCCAACGGCGGCTACTCGGAGCCCGCTGCGCGCGTGCTCATCAACGACAACGGCGTCGAGAGGGTGGACAAGAAGCTCGTGCGGCGGCCCGGGCGGAGACGCCGTTCGGCGGCGAATATGGATTTCGGCATCTTCGAGTTCATGAACTGGGCAAACAACGTCACTGGGGAGGAGCTGCTATCTGGCGACGACAACGAGTCTACCGAGTTCCAGTTGCTCAACGGGACTATGCAGGTTAATAGTCGACGTCCACGGATGCATCAAGTCCAGCCCGGGCCATTACCATCCAATTAACCGTAATTGCTACTCCGCTATTAAAGATCCGTTGGTAGGGCATGGCAAGGTGTATAAGTACTCACAAGTTGCCGCCCCCTCTTGAACATTCACCTGATCAGCCCTTTTCTGCCTTTTTTTTTTTTTATTCTTTTTTTATGTCGTTCGTATTTCAGAAACGTCGCAGTCGGCGAGGCTTGTACCATGTCTTCCACAGAAGAGGCCCGTTTCGACATCGTCTACTCGCCTCTAGACATCACCGAACGCACGGTGCTCCCTCGGTCCGACGAGCAGTCTGATTACTTCTGGAACAAAGTCCAGTCCGCCGCTTTTGACTGCCCCGAAGCCCGGCTCCTAATCTGGCCAATCTTCGGACCCGTCACCGATATCGCCGTCATCGATAGCACAGCTGCCCCAGGCAGGGCGTTCGAGAACCGGCAACCGTTCGTGACCGAGAATCCGGACGGTTCCAAGACGTACCACCACATGGCCTCACTGCCCGCCACCTACCCCCTCCTCTCCCACATCACGGCATCCGTCGGCATCTTTGACGACTTCCTCGAGGGCAGCGACAGGATGACGGAGCTGCATGACTTCAACTGGGCCGAGGTCGACGAGGCCAAGCTCGCGGGCGTCGCCAAGTTCCACTGCGGGGACGAGAAGTGCACACGCCAGCCATACTTGTTCATGACTAAGGCGCCGAAGCTGTCCATTGAAGCGCAGGAGAAGCCCTACGTCACCCTTGGCGAGGCCGTGTGTGCCATTCATGGGTGGCTTCTTGCCTTGCAGGAAGAGATGCTCATCGCCGAGACCGCGCTGTGGGAGGGCGACGATTGGGGTTGCCAGACGCCACTGCTGCCGAGGAATACGAAGTTCTGGGTGTCTGGTCTCTGGGGGACGGATGTTTTCCGCCAGGGCGGCGTTGGGTCTGCGGAACAGGTGCCGTGGGACCCTGACACGGGGGTGGATGCCCCGACACGGAGGAGTCGTGGGAGGAGCGTTTGGAGATGGCGCGGAAGAGACGAAAGGATATACTGCGGTACGCGCCAGAGGCGACGGTGGTCATAAGCCTGGGATGATAGATGTAGAGTAGGTTGTACGTGATTGTACCTGGGTAAAAAAAAGATCCCAGCGAGATGACAAGTCGGGGATGTCAATGCGATTGGGCAGACATTTCTTGTAATAGTTTCATTGCCATGTTGCATTTTTGGCAACGGTACACATTAGACATCGTTTTCAATACTGCGGTAACCTCCGCGAATCGTAGGAATGAATTAGTACGCTACTTACAACTACTACTGAAGTACTTAAGATAGTAGTCATAAAAGTTGGTGGGAACCAAGGTAGTATGAGAAGTAACCTGGAAAGTTACTTCAAGTTGGTCGATGACTCAGGCAGGGCCGTCAACGCCACATAAGTTAGGCCACCGCACCCAAGCCGGGGGCCAGGTGCCTGGAGTCACATGACTTCGCTCGTCCAGCGTGTCAAGCCGGCTGCAAGCGAGTGGCGAGTCGCGCCCTTTTGCTGTGCAGCAGTCACCGCCTGGGTCACTGGCCCGCGCTGGGGTCGACCTCCATTTTCGCCCATTCCGGACGGGTTCGACGGCGAAAAGCAGGTGCGACGTGGTCATCAGTTGTTGCTTTGCGTCCCGGCTTTTCCATTTTTCATTCCTTTTTGCCGCCCACGCCGCAAGCCTGAATGAAGCCTTGGATCGTGAGTATTTATTTTGACTTGCGCAGCCCACGTTTCAGCGCCCCAGAGCTCTCTCCCACGGTCAACCCTTTTTTACACGACACAACGCACAGCGGCGGCACAACTGAGCAGTGAGAATTCCTAGCCCTCCAGTCCCGCCCCTCTGGCCACTCCACAAACATCACTACCACCACTAGTGCACAGCAAGCGCACCGCCTCTTTTCTCCAACATTGCTTTTTTTTCTTCGGCTGTCGCCTGTCGCAGCCCGGGCCACTATAGCATCGTCGATCTCAACAGTTTTCCGACGCCTGCAAAATACCCCCGGGCGCCAAAGAAACTGGATCTGCCTGCCTTTGCCTGTGCCTGCCTTGGATCGCATACGGATAGTCTCCGACCACTGCGTCTAAGCGGAACCCGGATCCTCTTTTCTCGTTTTTCCCACGTCGGTCGGGGTCGGAACCCGTCAAGAGTCAAGAGTCAACCCACGTTCTGCCCCAGTCAATCTTCATCCACCGCAGCGTCGCGTCGGATTCCCCCCCAAGAGCCCCCAAGAGCCCCCAAAGTCCCAGAAGGCCCCCCCGTCAAAAAGAACAAACGGGAGTGCGCCACACCCCGTTCCTCATCTCAGAGTAAGACTATCCTTTCTACAGTCGGCACTCATTGTTTCCCATCCCTTGCGACGTCCTTTTTTCTCTCCTGTTGCGACGAGTATGCTAACCATCCCAAGGATCGATCTTTCATAGAATCAGTTTCATCCGACAGTCGCGGCTTACCCAACCCGAAGATGGACCTCCCCAGCAGCGCCCCGACTGCCTCAACGATGTCGTCTCCGGAGCCCATCGTCACCACGCCTCCTACCTCGAGTCCTGCTCCCGCAATGTCCTCCTCGCCCGCGAAGCGCCGAAGACGGCGTCGCCTCTATCGACCCGATGAGGGCTCCCTCTACGACCTCATGTGGGAGCACGCCGGTACATCCCTCTTCGTCCGACCCATTTGCTGGACCGACCTTCATGTCCGCCTCCTCGACGCGCGATTCATAGAGATGCCGCCTTGCGATACCCCCGTCCCCCCTCAATCACCGCGCGGTACTCCCGTCTCCCCGTCCAGATGCCATATGAAGCCCTCCCACGCCGCCACGGTCTTGAGCCGCGAGCTCACTGCCATGCTGGCTCCTGGAACCAACAAGTTCTACACCAACTCGATCCGCACGGTCATGACTACCCTCTACCCCGGCAGAATGTCGCGCATCAAGACACAGCTCAACCTCCACCTTTATTTTGGTGGTCTGGTCTACCGAGATACTTGTCGCGTCCAGGTCGCATGGGAGGCAACTCCGTCGCGCAGTGGCTCCATCGCCTCATTCGACTCGGCGTCGACGCGTCCGGCAGAGTCCTTCGGAGTCCCCACCGTCGCAAACGGCAGTGCGAGCGGTCAAAGTAGCCAGCAGCCTCCCTGCACTCAACCCATTCTGGCTTATGTCGGCAAGGCTTCGGTCGCGGCAACAAGGCGTAACATGTATCGCGTGTTACCTGGACCTGACCGATCGTACAATGGACCCGTCGAGCGCCTCCAACAGCTGCGCTCCAAGATGTTCGTCCCCGCCAACGCAAACCACGACCCGCTCTTTGTTGGCGTCATTCTGGCGTTGGCGCAGAAGCGCTTCTACGGCGACCCGATGCCCACTGCGCACAAATGGTTCCCCTCGAAGCCCATGTCTCTTGGGCTCGGCGAGCCAGAGTTCCACGACGTGACGGTGCACATCCTCACCAATGACAACGAGGCATCCGAGTTCATCGTCTACAAGGGCATTGTAACAGCTAAGCTACTGCGCAAGTTCCACGAACCCACCAAGAACCCTTGCGCGACGGCAGGCAAGACGCTCGCCGAGAAGATGGGAGAGGCGGTTGACGAGGGCGGAATCCGCATCGAGTACACGAGAGTGCCGGTGTGGCCAATTCTGGGGCTGAAGGAGCGCCTCGGCAAGGCTCTCGGTAAGGACATTGTGGGACATTTCGACGAGGACAATATCGAGACGTGGGAAGAGGAAGCGGAAGCGAACAACGACAAACGTAAGCGACGACGAGATCGCGAAGCCCTCGCCGAAGTGTTTAACGGCAGCTTCGAGGAAGAGGCACCCGACGGTATGCCTCTCAGTGGGAAACGCAGATGTTTAGTTGACGAGGAAAGCGGGCAGGTGGGCGTAGTCGTCTAAAGCCGTTGCATGGCGATTTGATCTCTGCATAACGAAGCCACGAGGCGTTTGAAGAGGAGCATTGGCATTTTCTCCGAGGCTGACGGTGCAGCCATCGGTTGGGAACTTGGACATTGGGCTCATTCGGGATTTGGAGTTGCGGGATACACAGTACAGCGACGAGAGTTACGATCGAGACTTCTGAACGGGATAGACGGATGCGGCATTAGGTTCCTAGTCACGGTTAGCACCATTATGGGCTTTGTCGCTGCCCACGAGCGACAGAGATGGTCTGGTTTCATACATTTGACAAAGGGTTAAATGACCACATGGCATTATCAACTATGACTTGGCATCATTCCCAGATTTGACTCTTGTGCGAATGAAATGAGAGTATAATTTGACTGAGCTGACAAGGGCGCATGGCCTCGCTAAACTTGTCTACATCAGGCAGCTTCAGCATCATGGAGAGGTTTGCTAGTCGACACAGCGGCTTACGGCGGCGGTCGGTTTTTTCATAAGCCATCAGTACTCACAGGAGAGAGATACACCCTTTTTCGAGCATTGTTTGGCATCTTGTAAGTAGTCTCCGGGGATGTGCTCATTGCGCATTGCACCTCCAATCTCGCAAATTTCACCAGGACTCTTAGAATAAGCTGATGAAAACCTTCACCACTCTTAGTGACTACTGGTCCAAGTCAACTATGGTGCAGCAGTTCTTTCTTTGAGGTCCTTTCCGAAACCCTAAGGCCGTACACCAGAGGCTGCGCCCCGTATTGAGGCGCGATCTCTCTGACGAACGCGGACACGTACTCGAGATACTGCGGCTGTCGATCGGCAAAGAAGGACAGCAGGTTGAACATGGCGATTGGCTATGGGGTTCTCTGCAACGAAGGACTTGACGAAGGATCTTAGCTTAATCGAGCTGGCAGACTTGTCTTTGTTAGAGACGGGTGGATTGTGTGCTCAGAGATGTGACGAGGCCTGCTACGGAATTGGGCTCGCGAAAGCTGACGAGGTCCTTGGGAGACCAACCCGCACGGAGTGCTGGAGGTGGTTATAGTCCAGATCAGAAACCGTAGTCCTGCTACTTGGTGGTGATTGATCCTTCTCCTTCGGTATAAATCATATTGAGCAACATCAGGCCTGGAGTTCTCCAACAACAACCGGATAAAGCTCTAGGCATCAGGCATCCACTTCGATACCATTATGTAGACCTGCATTGTCAACACCCTATTCTACAGTTGCAAGCTAGGTTAGGATTCTTATTGGAACAATAACAGCCAAGGTGCAGGGGCTTCATCACCAAAAATAAGACAACGAACTGAAAGCGAGGGTCTTCTCATGACGTCTAAACAATCGGTCTAAATCATATTGACGATAATGCGAGGAAACGCGAAGGAACACATGAAGCTGAAGCACATCGGTCCAGCCCAGCCAGCTTTCACAGATAAGTCACTAAAAGTTGGACTCACACCGACCGCAGTGGACTGATGATAGTTCTCCATCTGGGTGTCGGTCGCCGATGTGTTGTGTTGAATGGACCCATCCTTGAAGCCGAGTTCGATGAATGTGTCTCGGGACTTTGTTTCTTCTATCTCCGCCAGTTGAGACTGCAGGAACAATATATCGCTCTTGAATCTCCCATCAGAGTTCCCTCCGTCAGACTTAAGCTCCACTTCAACCAAAGCTCATGAGGTTCCTTTTCCCACCACGCCTCCCACGCACCGCTAACGATTCAAGCACCACACTTTCGCGAGCCCAGGCCAAGCGGCCACGATGTCACACCCACGCCATGTCACCACCACTCATAGGCCCATCAGCCTCGGGCAACCAAGCATTCGGCTCCTCAGGGTCCTCGCTGGCCGAGTCGGACTCGGCCTCCAAACGAGTCCCCGGCCGTCAACGCCGCCGTCGCTCGGGTGTCCTTCCAGAAAGCTTATGCCAACTCCCGCAACACTCCACCGCCTTTCATCTAATTTCTCCCACTCGTACCGTCTCACTACTTATGACCTTTCCTCGCTCGCGCCCTCTTGTTCGCGTCTCTTACTCGTCGTTTCCTCATCCCATCTCCCTCCACTCTTTCCACACCAGCCACGCTTTGCGTTCCTGGCACAATGACGGCACCCGTTGTCGAAGCCGCTCGGCTGCAAGATGCACCCGCACTCGCCGATTTGTTCCTCAAAGGCTCCAATGATGAGTTCTCCCCGACTCTTCCCCCCACCCACACGAGTTTGGACGAGGCTATATGATCAAAGCGTACGAGGGGTTCAGGCTGTCAGAAGTGAACCACAGTAAGGAGGGCTAGGGGTGAGTCTTCGTGGTTCGGACTGAGACAGGTAAGACGGCCTTTCACGGAGTTACCCATTTCCCCGGCCATGCCCCGAATCCCGTTCCGGCTTCGGTTCCGCTACAGGCGCGCCTGAGGGTCCCCGGCATCGCCGAGCTCCCATGCCAGAAGCCATGAGACTGCGAGACTAACAGGTGCCTGTCACACACAAGTGAGATTGCCGCAAGTTCTCTTGTCTGGATCATCCGGCCCCAGGACAACGGTACCTGGTCGCGGCGTAAGCGATGGCCGGCCGGCCGCGAATGCGGGGCAGAAAGACGAGCTTTTGGATCGGTTTTTTCAGCGACATGGACACTCAGCACGAGCGCATCATGGGCAAAGATGCACACAATTGTACGTCATATAAACACCTCTGTCCAGACTTTCCTATCCATGGGATACATCTTCCTCTTCCCACCGGCATAACAACTAATTCCGGCAAAGACTCTAAGTTGATCATGACGGACCCGGCACACCAACGTCGAGGCTGCGCACTTGCCCTCTTGAAGCATGCGTCTCGGATTGCTAATGGTCTTGGTTACCGGATGTATCTCGACTCTGAAAAGAAGTCCAGTCACTCTACAAGCGTG
The DNA here is from genome assembly GCA_036785755.1 of Colletotrichum ledebouriae. Classification (NCBI taxonomy): domain Eukaryota; kingdom Fungi; phylum Ascomycota; class Sordariomycetes; order Glomerellales; family Glomerellaceae; genus Colletotrichum; species Colletotrichum ledebouriae. The sequence goes on from JAVHLU010000378.1 coordinate 42,704, forward strand.
TAGGTTATGCTGTCGCGGACATCGTAGAGCAGACCTCGCATATGGTTCCTATGGTGCGCCCAGCGAAGGGATAAGTAAGTACCTGCGAAGGCAACAGAGGTGGACAACGAGAATCAAGTTTTGGTTCAAGCTGCCATTCTCTGTCGTCTATGAACTATGGTTACGTGCTAGTACACATCAGACGGAAACAAAAAAGGGGATCCTTCGGTCCCAAGTCGCTCGCTGTCTCTCCAATGCTCGCTTTTCTCATCTCAAATCTATGTTTTTCATGGCATCCTTCTCGTTCGCGTATGGAGGCGACGCACCCCAGTACCTCGGCGCCCGGGAGTCGTACCTGGAACCATACCCCCGACCCCCCGGCTCGTAGTTGGAGTACCTGGATGGCATCCGCGGTCGTCGGGGAGCACTCCCGTCGTCCATCTGGATGTAGAAGTCCGTGATGTCCGGATACATCGTTGGCTCCCTCTCTGGACGTGGAGGAGGCGGCCTCAGCGCGTCAATGAGCGTCTGTCTCCTGGTGATCCTCCTCGGCCTCTCTGGAAGTGGTTTTTCTCCCAGACGCCCTCCGTCGTCGGCGTTGCCCTCGACGACAGTGGCGTCGTCCGAGCTTCCGTCGTTTCCTTTCTCTTCATCCTTCTTGGTCGCGAAGAAGATGGCGAAGACCATCTCCATATCCTCCGGTCCCTTCCGCTCTCGCATGATCTGGTGTGGTACTTCAAGGTTGTCGATGAGATGTTCAATCTCGGCGATGGAGTAATTTCCTCTGTCCTTGTCGCCCGAGTAGTCCCCGGGTCCGCGAGAACCGTTCGGCACATGGAAGCGTAGATCCACCCTACCAAATGCATACACAGCCACGACCAGAACCTCAAACATGTAGCCGGTCGTGTAGAAGACGGCCTTGCTGAAGATGACACTGTCGGTGCCTGGGGGCTGTTTGTTTACGAGGGCGTAAACACGAACGGCATGTCCGGCCATCAGCAAGAACGAGCCAAAGAACAGCAAGGCCACCTTGACGCGCAGTGATCCGGTTCCGAACTTCTCAGGTTCGGGCCCAGGAACACAGAGGCTTGCCGTCACGAATATCACGGGGAAGGCGGCGAGGAACATGTTGTATCCAGAGCCGAACTTGAGGAGATCATCCGTGGCCTCGAGACGATCGAGGTTGCCCACCGAGAAGAAGCTGATGATCAAGTTGGCGGCGTTGAAAAGAATGAACGCAGGCACCGAGAACAGCAGTAGCAGCACGAACTGGCTGAAGGCTGTGCACCATCCCCATCCTGGGTGAATGGAACGGACGAGGCGTTGAGCAAAGAAGATGTTGACAGCGAATAGCAAGGCGGCACTAAACGTAGGGATTAGCACAAAAAAGAAAACCCTCACGAGCGGTATCAGTAGTAACGTGAGAGCTTACCCGCTGTTCTGTGTGATTAGCGCAACGAGAATAATGCCCCGCGGGGCGACGATCGACCAGGTAATCCGGAACACGCAGGTCACGGTCCGGATCATGCAGAAGTCAAAGATGAGATCCGAGATGAGGAATTTGTGGCCCCGTTTTGCGTTGCGTCTGTAGATGCTGATGTGGACGTAGGCCCCGAGCATGAAAAAGACCATGAACATGACCGTGACCGGCAGATCGAGGTTCTTCGTCGGCACTCCGCCGGGGAACGCCCCGTTGGCTGGGTCAGGAGGTCCCATGGGAGGGCCGCCGCCGCCGCCGCCGCCGCCGCCTAGCGGGCCAGCCTGGGCCTGCGGATTGGCGATTGGTGGCGGCATTCCACCTCGACCAGGAGCTGGACTGCTCATGACGGAAGCGGGCACCGGAAGAGGCGGGGTTTGGCCGACCAAGGTAGTTGCTGGAGTAGTCGACGAGACCAAAGAAGGTGTCGGTGGTTGAGAAGGTGTCGCAGCAGCAGCTTGAGGTGTTGTCTTTGGCGTCTCTGCGGATGAAGAGAGTGGGGAGGGAGCTGCTAACGGTTCAGGATTGACAAGTGGACCGGCATTAGGACCTTTCGTCGCCACGGGTCGAGGAGGAGGAGGTTCTTGTGTCTTGATTACTGTGACTATTGCCGGAGGGAGTGTCTTTACTGTTGTGTAGACGATGAAATTCGTTTCGATGATGACTTGTGGGGGCTGGTTACGCACAGGAGGTGGAGGTATCGCGTCGGATCCAGCAGACGCACCCGGTTTTGAAGGAGGATTGGTCTGAGCAGCTACAGTTGCCAACGCCGGCGTGATGAAGGCCCTTGACGTCGTAGGTCTCGGTGCTAATGCTGCCGGTATCAATGGTGCCCTAGATGCCGTGGCTCTGGATATTGAAGTCTCTGCTGCCGCCCGAGCGCCTTGTAGGGCGAAGATGCCTTGAGATACGAAAGGGACGACGGCAAGAGACAAGATACTAGCAACGCCGGCCATCGTTGGTCGTTGTATGTGCCCGTTCGGGATGCCTTGAACCAGGCCAGGGCAGGGCGGGAAAGCGGCTTGTGGGGACGATCGGGGGTCTGGATAGATGAGAACGGAGACGTGACTGGAGAAACAAAACGAAAACGGGCAGGCAAAGTCTCGGCTGAGACCTGGGAATCCCTACGTGTAGGGGATGGTATGGGTCTTCCTAACGGCTGATATAAGCTGAGCGTTGTGCTGCATGACGGCTCATCTGCGGTGACGAGTCGAAAGCACCAGAAGGGTAAGCGGGTCTTGCGACTATGGCGGGCTGAACCAGCTCAACGGCTCCCAGAGGCTGAATGGTGAGAGGGTCTGCGGGAAATCGGAGCAAAGAGAAGGGCCGCGGCGGGTATACCGCAACGGGAAGTGTGTCTGGCGATTGTAATCAGGGCGAGAGAGCCGGCTGAGCGAAGACTATCGACTCTGGTTGGACGGCCGCCGGGGCGTAGGGCTATTCTGCGATGCGATGACGAGATGGTCTCCGTCGGAAAGAAGATCTTGGTCTGAGCTGGGTAACGGCTTCTTGGTGTTTGACGACAAAAAGGGCGGTTCCTGGGTATTCGATATCGGGCTCGTTTCGATCGTTCGGAATCCTCTTCTTCGTCTTCTTGTTTGCAAAGTTCTAGGTTGTGAACTGAGGAAGTGGGCGGCGGGAGCTCATGATGCACTTATGAGAAGAGCATCGATCCCATCTCGAAAATCTTTCTGCGCTTCCTCCTCCTCCCTCGGCCCCCATCCACCCTCTTCCCGACCATCGACGCAGCCCAGGTACGCCGTTGGAACGGCGCCTCAGCCGCGGGCCGGTATTAGGAGGCAGGAGGTGACTCTAGAACTTCCGCCGAGTTGCCCGCTGAGGCAGGTAGGAGGAGGAAGTCCAGCGCCAACTCGTTTCAGGAGCTGTTGGGGGACGTCGAAGCATTTCCGCTTCGGGGCCAGAGGCGCGGGATCGCGGGATCTAGCCTCGACTCGTCGCAACGACTTGCCCCCAAAGGGACAGTCAGCCCAAAAGCTGGCTTTGTCGTCCCGTCTTTTCGGAACTGTCGTGTGCCTGTCTCTGTCTGTCTCTGCCTGTCGCTGCATGTGTCTAGCCTGTCTGGAGTGTCTGTTCGCGCCGTGAGTTGATGCGAGCCAATGCAACCCGATCTGACGGGACTTGTCAGCCGGATGCGGTAAGCAACTGTCAGTTTGACGCAAGTTGGCAACGGCAATATTCTCAATCACCATTTCGACCCTGGGAAGACCAAAGGATGCGAGTCCGAGTCGGGGTTTCTGCGCTGATGTTTGTGCAGTCTGCATCTCGCCGTGTGGCAGCTTCCGAGCGGTTGCCGATTCTCCCTCTCGCCCACTATTCTGGCCATCGTGAGGATGCAGTCCGTAATCAAGTTCACAGTAGCCGCGTATTTCGCAGTGCAGTTTGACTCGTAGAAGACGGTCCGTGGAGGACGCTCCACGATCTGCGCAAGGGTTGAGGCTGTGAGCTTCACTCCCACACGTTGCTTCACACGGGGCAATAGGCAGATGAATGGGCCCCCGACGATCCTGGTACAAACCTCAGCAAATGGCAAGATGTTGCCATGTCTGTCCTGTTCGGGTCGGCGGTCTACAGTAGGCTGATTGCAGCCAAACTCATCAGAATCTACCGGCACCGGCAACACTCCCGTCCGCCGCCAACACGTCGAATACCGCCCGCCTGTTCCTCATGGCGGACTCGACGATCATCGTGGTCCCAGAGCAAGCCATTCTTCTGTTCAGACGTCCATCTACGCAAAACCCGTTGTGCACTTCCGCACTTCCGCCTCGGTGAGCCAGACCTGTCTGTCCATCGGGGACAGGTGGGACTACAACACCATGCCTGAGGAGATCCTTCTCGAGCCAGCGTCAAGCTTAAATTAGGCCGGGAAGAAGGATCGCAAACTGGCCTCTGCACGCCGCCTTGCAGGGGTACCATGTGCCTGGGCGGAGCTATATGATCGACAGTTAAGGCTCCTGATCCTGACGTCTGCCGCCTCAGCTTCCCTGGAAAACGCTGTCCGTTTCGTACCAAGATACTTTAATGTGGTGTAGGGCTCGAGAGGGTTGCTGATACCTGGCCACGTTACCTTCTCCGCATAAAATCCTGTCAGCCTCTCTGCGTCAAGCCATGGTAGCCATCACGGAATGATCTTGGGAGCTAGCGAAGAATCGTGACCCGACGTTGCAATCTAGAGTCAAAGTCTGTGTACTTCAGTATGATGCACATGCCATGCGAAAGACACAGTCAGGGCCAACTCTGGCATATCCATCGGAATTGCGCAGACCAAGGGTATCCCAGCTTTTGCCTACACCCCGGCAGTCAACCCATCGTGCTACCACAACTTCCGCAGCGGAAAGCAGCTGGTAAGAACGTAACGCTTCGCCTTTGGTGGTAATTACATAAACCCCAGAGACGTCAGGGTACGACGGCTGCCAACAGAATGTCCCAACGCGGAAGTCCGAGACGTCAGCCCCAAAGAGAACGAGGCGGAGCGGGTTTCGAGCAGTGGGCGTCGCGGAGACCCGCCCCGAAGTTCCGAACCGGCCGAGCCACCATCCAGTGAAGGCAGAAGATTCGGTAACACAGCCATCGTCGTGGAAGAGTATGAGAACACAACGGGCCGGTACGGCAGCCTATCCATCCTCTGTGCATCCTGACAATCCCGGAGGCCTTTCGGACTGAAAGAGCCCACGGCGGCACGTCCAGACCAAAGGATCGCCGTGCCAACACTTTGTTCTCTTGGATATTTGTTCTTCAAATGGCAGGCTTCCTTGATCCGTGATCCTCGTCTTCGGTCTCAGAAGCGCACCACACCACTACCCCAGACAAAATAAGAGTCGCATCCTTGCGGCAGATCCCGCGCGCCGCGTATGAACCAAACACAGCCACAGACAGCATGATTACCTAATTCGTGACACAACACTTCGTGAATTTTCCCTGTTTGGTATCTTGGTATGGGTGCGATAGCTTCACTCTTCTTGGCTTATGGATCCAGACGTAAGAGGTCGAATCTACTCATGATGCGATGGCAACGCTGGCTGGTAGATGTGGATGACGTATTTCTAGATGAATATTTTGGCAGGATACTACTGCCATATGTAGGCATCTTTTTTACACACAAGATAACTACTGTTGGCCTCAAACCCAATTACTATCAAGCCGCACCAGCGTTATGTCTGCTGAATTAACGTACCCAGGGTCCAGCTGTCCCGCGGAGAAGCTAGCCCGATTAGCCCATCAGCGATTGCTGTCGGAGGAACAAAGGGTAACCTAGTTTCGTGGACACTTAGTGAAGTCCATTTTACGGTTTCGACGACGGGGAAAAACATCTTCACTGGGTTTGCCGCCGAGAGTCGCTTCCGTCTTCAGCTTGGAGCTTTCGGCAGTTTTGACGGAGTAGGAGCCGTCACTCTCAGGAGGAATTCGGAAAATTCGGGTTTCCTCGAAGCATTCGTCCTGTCTCCAAGGCGGTGGAGCGTACGGTGCCGAGACCGAATAGGTCATATCTTGTCAATGTCTGTCAGTTCGAGTGGGTTGGAACGCGTCAACACAGGCAATCAGACGACTCGGCAGGCCCAAGAAAGCAGCCTGACTTTGTCATCTTGACGCAGGTCAGAGATCAAAAACAAAAGGGCCTCGGGAGATAATGTAAAATAACCCCGAAATTACCGAAGCAGGTGCCGAACACGTAGATGCCGAACACGTAGATGCCGAACACGTGAAGCGTATTCGGCAGACCGAGCCCGCATCAAGCGCAGAGCATCTCTTCCCATCATCGCCGGGCAGGGGGGAATCTTATTCGGATAGAACAGCTCGTAGCTGCGAGACGTAATGGCAACTATGACCGTTCTGCGCAAACTAAGCCAAGGAGACAACTAAGGCAGCAAGCTTGAGCTTGACTCCGATGGCCATCCGAGCCGATAGAGGCGTCACTTTCCAAATATGACGCCTATGCCTCCAAATACAGAATAATCAACTCAGTGGACTCGCGATCAGTTGCAAGGAAAAACACTTGATTAAGAAATTGACAGACAGAAATAGGACGGGACTTTCCTTCCTTTCTTCCCCTACGAAGATCACCTAGCAAATACTAGCTAAAAGAAGCACAATGCCTGCCCCTAAACCCCAGAATGCCGCTTCGCCCGTCCAACCAAAGTCCACACCGGGAAGGCTTCCAGAAAGCATTGATACGAGAAAGGAGCGGCCATGCCTAAAATGGTGTATCCATGCGTTGTCTTCTTAGGTGACTAGGTTTCAGAAACACCCCTCGTCTTCGCATCGAATTCCGGTTTCACGCCTTATAGTCGGGGCCACCGTTTCGTCTGATGTTCTCCTCTTGCGGCTTATCAACTATAATTCGCATTCGCAATGACCCCCGACGGGGACCTAGGCCGACCTGCGTTTGCGTTGAGTGACAGCTCTTTCAAACCAAATTTCTCGACAGTCGGCTTCCACAACACCCCGAACAGACGTCTGTACGTCGGCCCATCTGCCGTTGTCCCCGCGCAGCCACATCTGTTCCTCCCTCAACATGCCATGTGTGCGTGTCCTATCCGGTATGTCTATGTATTTGATCGGATGTGAATCTCTGTCTGCGTCTCGCTCTCCTTCTCTTACACTCTCTCAGCCTCCCCACCACTCCGTCTAAACCATGACTCGCGCCGTCACTGCAGATGGCATGTAAACCCAGCCAACTCTCTTGCTCAGCTCATCACCACCAAAAACAAGCGGGGCGGGTTTTAGAGTTGAAACATATCATCCTTCTTTTGCGGCTCCTTTTAGGTTATGTCCAGGAGACCTGACGTCCATCAAGGAAGCCTTCCGTCCTCGGCCGCTCTGACACATGTCAGGTTCTGTCTGCCCGTTTCCCCCTATATTGACGTGAGCAAGGCGTGCCCGCCCACCCTCTCGCGCCTCTTAGAATTTCCTACTTTGATAGGGCGTTTCGCTCACATGACACACGCCTTGTCAAACCAGTGAACCTGTCAATCGGCATTGGGTACTACAAGCGCCGCTGCACAGGATTTGATCGTCTTCCTCATCAAGCAGCAAGAGCCAGCTGATTCACTGCCACCATATCTCATTGACTGTCTAGTTAGGAGGGGAACAAAAGAAGAAGAAACGAAGATGGTCAACACGGGGCACCCAAGTAGAGCATGCAAGCTCTGTCGCGCGCGGAGGATCAAATGCGACGAGACGAAGCCGTTTTGTCTGAAATGCGCAAAGTCGAAAAGAGTCTGCCCGGGTTACCGCGACGCATTCGAGATCAACCTTCGCGACGAAACTCAGTCGACGATTCGCAAGGCCAAGTCGGCAGCCCTGCGGAAGGCCATTCGTGAGGGTCGCGCAACGGAACAGGACGCGGAAAATGAGAGTCAAGGCCAGAGCAAGAGCAATGTGACGGAATGGACGCCGCCTCCACCCCCGCCGCCTCTTCAAAAACAGCACCAGATCATTGCCATCCCCGAAGACGACTGGCTAGACCGGCATTCGACTTCTTCATCTTCCGACGTGTCGCCTTCAATGTCGTATGCGTCGTCGCTCTCGTACATCAGCAATCAAGCGCCACACACGTTTGTTTCGTTCAAAGAGCTGGAGGGCGGGACGTACGGAGTGCCGCAGACGCTGCAGACGCCGCTCGACCAGCAGGCCACCTGCTTCTTTTTAGCAAACTATGTTCTGGCGCCTCCGACGGGTGTCGGGCGAGGCATCCTCACTTTCGTCTTGCCGTTGTTAAACACACCGAGTTATCAGTATTCGCCCCTGCAGTCGGCGTTTTCTGCTGTATCGATGGCAGCTCTGGCTGGGAGACCGAACTCGCGACGACTTTCATCGATGGCGCATCTCCACTACAGCAAAGCGCTGGAAGATTTGACGCGAGCTATGCAGGACAAGGTTGCGGTAAGGCAAGACACGACGCTTGCCTCCGCCATCTTGCTGGCATTCTATGAAGGGTTGGTCTCGGACGACGTTGAGATGTCGGGGTTCAAGAAGCACATTTCAGGCGCGACAGCAATTGTGAAGCTTCGAGGGCCACAACAAACGGCAACCGGTGTGGGACTGAGTATGTTTGAGTTCGTACGAGCGACGTCGGTGAGTTCCGATCCTCCAGCAGAGACGTCCGCTGTGCACTAGCGAGCGCGGCACTAACACTGAAAAGGTGAGGCAATACACCTTCTTTGCCAATATCTCATTAGAAGACTTGACGTGGTGGGCCCGACAAGCTATCTGCGACACCGTCGGGCATCAAGCACTCGTGCTCAATCTCCAGACGACGTTGGTCCGGGCCGAGGCCGACAGCTTACTCAAAGGTGCGAGAACGACGGACAAGATCGACAAAGCTCTCAAGCTGCTCCAACGAGCACGGAAGATGGATGACGAGCTTGGTCTGTGGTTCGACAAATGTCCGCCAGCCTGGCGGAAGGTCATCTCGGGCTCCGCGATCGACGTGCCGGAAGACAAGATCGGCCTCGTTTCGGCGTTCCCGGGGCCCATCTACGATTATCCAAACGTGTGGGCTGCCGGAAAACACATCAACACCCACGTTTCCAGGATATTGCTGAACCAGGTCATTGTTCGATGCATCGCGTGGGTATGCGCACCGAGCGACCACACCTTGACGAAAGAGTACATTGATGCCACCAAGATTGGCAGGGAACAAGTGGCGGATATCATCTCGAGCATACCCTACTTTTTCGGGTGGACGGGCGACGCGCTGAGCACGCCGTACTTCCCATGCGGCACGTCTGAGATGCCCAAAGGACTGGCTGGCGTGTCGTGTATGTGGCCCCTGCTAGCAACTGGCTCAAGTCGATTTGCCACCAGGAGGCAGCGCGTTTACGTGAAAGCTCGTCTTGCAAAGATTGCGGAAGAGATGGGAATTCGGCAAGCTGATGTGTTTTCAAAGGTAAGAAATTCCCCCGAAGGACCTGATTCAACTACACAGGTGTTTAACCATCAACAGCAAATCATATTAGGTGCGCCGGAACCAGACCACGCCAACAGCTACTGTCCTGACACCTTTCTCCATTTGCGTACGTAGTTCAGCGTTGAAGAATCATACCCCTGTCGCGTCATGACCTGGAACCTGACGGCTGAGGAATCCGTTCACACGCCGTTGTGAAGCCGAATCCTCATAGAGCCCACCGAGGCAAGGAAGTCGAATTGTCCTGGACGTGCAACGACGCCATGTTACCATAGAGAAAGTCAAAACCGTTGCTGCGAAAGCTGTCTTTCAAGTAGTCCGTACGACCGTTGATCCTCACCCCACTCCGGCCATTTAGCGTAGCCTCAAATTCCCACATCTGGATCTAGGGTGTAGAGGAAGTTTAGACAGTATGTCCTGGTCCTTTGCCGGACGAACGTTGGCAAGACGCCGAGAAGTCACTTGGATTACGTCGGACGCGTGAAAAGTGCCCACGAGCGGAGTGCCGTAGTTGTAGCTGTTGAGATAACACCACACTAGAGCCCAAGGGTATCTCGTACGACAGGATACTGGGCACAGAAGCAGCCGCCTTTAAAAACGTTTCGTAACTGACGGAACGAAGGCAGTTCAGCGTATTGGCCGGGCCCGTACAGCCAGCAGGTCGAACGACGGCATCGTAAATGAACTGGCCTTTTGGACAATCGACTGGATCCGCTGGTACGAGACCACCCAAATTCAGCACGGCGCCGCGAAACAGTGCTTGATCTTTATATCTGCCGTTGCCGTTATACAGAGCCATCTGATAGAACATGGAAATAGCTCCCGCTGACTCGCCCCGTATGGTGTGACCTTTGGTATTGTCTCCCCCAAACGCAGCAATATTGTCAGCGACCCATTTCAAAGCCATACGCTGGTCTAGGAGCCCGAGATTAGATGACCCGTTCATCAGGATCTCGCGCCCCGGGAGAAGCCCGAAACCACCGAGGCGATGGTTGACGCCGACGAAGATGAAAGGCTGCTTTGAATCGATCGAAACACGAGCGACGCTTGCGCCGTCGTAGAAAAGATCGACCCGAACACGGAACTGCCACCGAAAATCAAAACAAAACCAGGAGTTTGAATTCTGGAATCGTCCCTGCGGGCCGTTGAATTGTTACCGTCAGGCAGTCTTGTCCAGTAACGGGTTGGAATATGGGGAGTGTGAGAAGAGAACCGAGAGCGTCTAGGACGATGTTGCGACTGCCGGACGACGAAATTGACTGTGGGCAGGCGGAGGCAGTGCCTGTCGCGTCGAAAGTTCCGAAGGAGGTGTTAAGTCCTCCCGGAGGCCTCAATCGTAATGCGCCGATGGGCGGCTTGGCATAGGGAATGCCGGCAACCGTCTCGACAGACCCGAATGTTCTCCCAAGAACGGTTCCGGCCCCGATGTTGACGGAGGACTGGACAGAGGGCGGATCATGAGCGTTTTCTTCAAAGTTGGCTGAAGCCAGAAGCGGCAGTGGAACGGATGCTAGTGCCAATATGAAGAGAGCCTTCATCGTAGGTCGTAGATCGCGAGGCTATGTAAGGAGTGACAACAAGTTCACGAGACAGAGGAAGAATCTGACCAGCGAGGCGCGGGGACTCAGACTGACAGGACCCGACGTCATCTTGAGGGAAACCACAACATTGTGCTGCGCGTTCAGGGATCTTGACCGAACTTGCAACCCACCGTTCTTTTCGACCGTTGATTTTACCATGACTTCGTCAAGGCAAGCGCGGCCAGCCTTTCTGATACGAGCACATGAAGATGTCAGAACTAATCGGCGCATTGCGGATTGTTGGGGGCTATAGAAGATCAGAGCCGCGCGCAGTTGGCGGGACGGAGCATGAGTACCGTAGGTGTGCCGCAGATTTCGGGATAGCGCATAGCAGCTGGCACGAGGATACGATGCAGCCTTTTCTCTGCCATGACTCCCACAAATACTTTCAAGACAGGAGCTAGCTTTAGCACTAGCGGAAACGACATCAGATCCATAATGGTTGTGAGCGGCCTGCAAGAGTACGCGATGATGAACCGGGAAAAACGATGGTTTGGCTTATGTAATGTGGAAAGGCACCTTCAGAGGGCAACGTGCTAATGATTGGCTTAGCTAGAGTGGTCACGTGGACGCAGATTCACTCACGCGTCGCAACGCGTCTGCCAGTTCCGACCTGCATCACGACCGCGGCTGCCACGTTCGAATCTCGTCCCGCGACCCCTACCAACAGCCGATTGTTCCTTCTCGGAACACAGCCAACATGTCTGACTACGGAGACGAGATGGACGTCGACGCCCCGGCGTCCAAGGATGTCACTTTCTCGTCCGACACAAAACAGAAGCCCAGCGCCGCCAACCTCCCCGTCGAGGCCGAGGACAGTCTGCCCTGGTGAGCCTCGCTGACGACCACGGAAAGCAGACAGGACTGACCAGGGACGAGCGCAGGGTCGAGAAGTACCGCCCCGTGAGCCTGAACGACGTCTCGGGCCACCAAGACATTCTCGCGACTATCAACAAATTCGTCGACTCCAACCGCCTCCCCCACCTTCTCCTTTACGGACCCCCGGGAACCGGAAAGACGTCGACCATCCTCGCCCTCGCCCGACGCATCTACGGAGCGGAGAACATGCGGCAGATGGTCCTCGAACTCAACGCATCAGACGACCGCGGCATCGACGTTGTGCGAGAGCAGATCAAGACGTTCGCCTCGACCAAGCAGATCTTCTCGCTGGGTCCCGCCAAGGCCGGCGGAATGGCGTCCTACAAGCTCATCATCCTCGACGAGGCCGATGCCATGACCAACACGGCGCAGATGGCGCTCCGAAGAATTATGGAGAAATACACGGTCAATACCAGGTTCTGCATCATTGCAAACTACTCGCACAAGCTGTCGCCTGCGCTTCTGTCAAGATGTACGAGGTTCCGCTTCAGCCCGCTGAAGGAGCGGGATATCAGGGTGCTGGTGGACAAGGTCATCGAGGGTGAGCACGTCAAGATCATGGCCGAGGCCACGGACGCGCTGGTCAAGCTTAGCAAGGGAGACATGAGAAGAGCGCTGAACGTGCTTCAGGCGTGCCATGCTTCCAGTACGTTGGTCCAAGTCAGGTGTGGATGGTTTGGGGCAAGCTGACGTCGTCTAGGTACCCCGTTGCGCACAAAGGACGAGCCCAAGGTTCCCGACAGCGAGATTGTCAGGGAGATGATCACGACGGAGACGATATACAACTGCATCGCTGCACCTCAGCCCGATGCTATCCAGGAGATTCTCGATACGCTCCTGAGGACGACAGACGTGGCGATCTGCCTGACGACGATCAACTCGCTCAAGGTATCGCGCGGCCTTGCGCTGGCGGACATTATCACGGCGCTATCAGAGCAGCTGACTGCGTTGGAAGTCAAGCCCGAGGTTATGATCAAGTGGTTGGATGGGCTGGCAGACATTGAGCACCGCGTTTCGGGCGGCGGTAGTGAGGTCGTGCAGACGGGCGCGGTGGTGGGTGTGATTCGCAGCGGCGCTGAGCTCATGAGCAAATAGAAGCCGGGAGATCAAAGATAGATAATTCACGAGGTTATGATCACCGTCAACAACATTATGCTGTTGAAGGGCGGTCGAAGCTGCCGTCCGAAGCAATGCGGCGTTAGTCGCACGGACTTGGAAGGATGATCACGCTACGTGGCGTGGATGCGGGATGAGCTACCGTCGCAGGTTCGACAGGGCCAGCGGCAGACTGCGAGATTGACCCGGCTTTTACAACCGGCTGCGTGTCTTGACCTGTCTATGCCGAGTCAAGAAAGTCGCCGGCCAGAAATTATGTGAAACATCTCTGCACATCCGGGATCGGGTCACTTGCGCCACATCGAAACATGTTCTTCAAGAGGTTGAAAATAGCGTATGCGAATCGGGATTTTTTATGTACGGAATCGATAGATACCCAAAATGAAGGCCTTTTTTTCTACCGTAGGCGCCGGCATCTGGCGCCCGGATGAGGCACAAACCAAGCAGCTAAGCTAGTATTTTCTCGAAGAAAAAAAAAAAAAAAGGGGGGGGGGGGGATGATCAAAGTCTTTCCTCGATAACGCCAAAGCTATTTCCAGGAAGTCTCGCCGCCTCTTTCGTGATAACTATACACTTTAGTAACAATTAAAAAAAAAAAAAACTACTGGGCTGGAATGATTCTACAGATGCCGAGCCAGGTCGCTTTTCTTTGTTTTCGGCTTTCCAAAATGCGGAAACCCAGAATTTGACGCCGTTGGAATCCAAGAGAAGCACGGACTTGCGTCTCCTCCCGCCGAATGTAAGACACGCGAGTATCCAAGACCATGGCGCCCAATATTTGGGATAGGGACCCACGTGAAACATATGTCACATCTCATGCCTGGCATGACAGTCGTGCATTCGCAGCAGCCTTTCGGCTCTGCCCCTTCTTCATCGTATCGTGGTATATCGCTTCGAGATGATGGCGCGTGATGGTTTGCGCGATGCTCGGTGGGCAAAGTGAGTGGCTGCTCAAACATCGGGCCACTTGACGGGGCCGCATTCGCCCTGCTTCTCGATCCAGGCGTTGATCTTGCGAACGTCCCAGCCCGATGTTCGGCGCTTCTCTTCCTGGGATTCCTTCTTGACGGGGTGGCCGAATTTCCACGCCCAGCTGAACCCGCAAACGCCGTCCGTGTACTGGAAAGAGAAGCAGTTTTGGTCGGCTTCGCAGGCCTTGCGACATTGGGCGAAGGACTTGTGCGCCTCCTCCTCCTCGGGCGAGAGGTCGTCCAGCTTGGCGCGGTTCAGTTGCCAGTCCACGTGCTTGTTGGCGGACTCGTCGAAGTAGAAGCGGTCGTCGGCAAGGTTGTCCCAGTCGGCGCGCTCGGGTTGCATCTTGGGTGCGAAGAACTCCATGTAGATATCTTTGATGCGCGTGACGGGCGGTGGGTTCGGTAGGCTCTTGTCGGAGTAGCGCTTGTGCTCGTACTCCCAGAAAGAGGAGATTTCTTCGGCGTTCATGTGGTGCATCGTGACGATGGGATGGCACCAGTGCGTCGGTCCATAGGGGAGAGTGAAGGGCTTCTCGCCGTTGATGGTGGGCCACTGAAGCATGCGAGTTAGACGCGACGTACTGGCAAAATCAAGGTTCGGATACATACCACGTTGTGAACGTTGACGTCGGCGTTCTCCTTCATGGCCAACGCGAAGATGTAGTCGCCGCAGCACTCCTTGCTCGCGCGAACGTCCCACTTATTGCCGACGTTCTGCTTTCCGGCAATCATATCGTGGTGGGCGGCCTGGGAAATGATGTAGCCGGATCCGCCGTGGCCAAAGACGAAGTTGCGGATCATGGTGACGCTGCCGAGGTAGTGCTTCTTCTTGGGGTCGAGCTTCTTGAGCCACTGGACGAGGGTGGGCCACAGGACGTAGGTGTCGGCGTCGACGTAGACGTACCAGTCGTAGTTGGGACGCAAGTTGTACGTCTTCTCGGCGATGTGGACGTTCTTGTACTTGTCCAGATTCCATCCCTCGTCTTTGGACACGGCGAGCTTGTTGCAACTCTGCTGGTCGACTTGGCAGGCCTTCTGGCGGCGGTACAAGTCAAAGTCCCAGTTGCCGTCCATAGCCTCGGGGAGAACGCTGTCGAGGCTGTCGCGAATGTGGTAGTTTGCGATGGTCTGGTCGAGATCGGAGAAGATGAGGAACTCGGGGAGGCATTTGAGCATGGTCATGAGCTGGGTGGGCACCTTGTCAAAGGACTCAGTGGCGCCCGTCTTCATTATGACGAGAATGTTGCTCGTGTCGGGGAAGGTGTCGCAGATGGGATCGTGAGGGCGGTAGGGGATGTCTTGGTTCGTCACATTGTGCTGAGCAGCGGCCTCGTCTTCGTGGACTTGGATAGGCGCCTTTCCTCCCGTAGGCCCCGGTGGCGGAGGACGGCCGCCAGGGCCGGCGCTAGGTGAGCTTCCCGGCGGAGTAGATGGGCTATGACCTTGTGGGAAGGGGTGGTAGTTGGGACCCTCGATGGCCCAGTCGGCGCTGAGTCTCCTCGAGGATATGAGGAAGACGACGGCCGTGACCGTGACCAGGGCGAGAACGGTGAGAGCGCGGCGGGATAACATGCTGAAGGCGACTATGGGGTTTACACAAGCTTCATGCCGGTTTTGGGCCAATCCCATGATCTGTGTCGCCAGCTGTCTTCGAAGGAGCACCGAAGCAGCTTCGTCGGCGAAGACAGACTAATTGTAGATAACGAGGCCGTTGACAAAAGAGTCGGGTGGTACAGTCGTTTGCGCGCGCGCGGATGCAGTCGATCGGTCGGCGTCGGGCAGGCCAGTTGGTAGAAGGAAGGGGGGGAGATGAAGGTTTCGAGGGACGTCGAGGGTAAAAAGAACAGCAAAGCCTCCCCCCCCCCAAAAAAAAAGAGTGAGGACGAATGGGCCCTGCGAGAAGGAGTGAACAGGCTACCCTGGCCGAGATTTGCAGAGGCGCGGCGTGGATGAAAGTACTGCGGAGGGATTGGGCTGGGGGCGCAGAAGCTAATTAGACGCAGACGGGCCGTCGCAGAAGGGCGAGGCGAAGGAAGACACGGAAGTGCGCAGAATTGATGGAGGATCGCCCTCCGAGATCGAGTTGGCCAGAGGCAAACACAAGCAATTTCCAAAAAAGAGGGGAGGAAAGGGATGAGGGGGATGAGGAATGGGAATGCGA
The DNA here is from genome assembly GCA_036785755.1 of Colletotrichum ledebouriae. Taxonomy (NCBI): domain Eukaryota; kingdom Fungi; phylum Ascomycota; class Sordariomycetes; order Glomerellales; family Glomerellaceae; genus Colletotrichum; species Colletotrichum ledebouriae. The sequence goes on from JAVHLU010000378.1 coordinate 58,794, forward strand.
GCCGAGTCGCACTAAAGAAAAAGGGACCGGGACGGTGGAACTGGGACCTGGACGGCGTGGGGAGCTAGAAGGCGAGGTAGTGTGTCTTACAGCTGACTCGTCCTCTTTGGATCATCAACCTTGTCCGCTTGTATTTTTTGGTCTGGATGTGTTGAAGAGGACAGGAGAGAACTCGGGAGAAGGGATGAATCTGGTTTTGAGCCTTGGGGCGGACTCTGCGCGCAGGTCTTGAGGAGGTTCACCCTTGATGCGGCTGATCGATGACTGCTGAAGTGTTCACGCAGCGGTTGGTTCATTCATTCAGCTCTCAGACGCCGCGGACCGAGTGTTGGGGGGAAGAAAAAAAAATTGTAGAGCCCGCGATGGCCAAGACTTGACGATGCAGGAGTCAAGGGATGAAAGGGATGACGGCATGTAGGGATGGACGGACGGAATGCGCTGTTCTCTGCCGAGTGGAATTGTCTCTGGTCATCTTCTAAAAAAATAAGGCCACCTGTTCTGGCCGGCAGCTAGCCGTCTGACTTGGGAAGAAGGCTTACCACCTTGCCGTCACTCAACGAATATCTTGACGGTACTCTGATGCCAAGGTTAACAGACGACGGGTCTCTTTCTGCTTGGCCACCCGGCGGAAAAGAACCTACCGCGAGATATCAGCCTCGGCCAACCACAAGCAGCCCTGGCGGCGGTCCGCGCCTGCCAAGGTCGAACACGACCGGGATGGCACGCTACGTACCGACTAGGCCCAACTCGCTGCTCTTGTTGCAGGGGTAGCGGTGCTTGTGCCTTCCCTCCGGCGTGTGGTTGGCTCCTGTCGACAGGGCGGACTTAGTTTCGGACGGTTCAAGAGAGGGAATCGGGAAAGAGAAGCATTAGCCGAGATGCAAGTCCAGATTAAGCATGAGCACAGGTGACTGCCTGGAGCACAGATACCTGAGTACGAAGGGAAAATGCTTCCATTCAGGTACTGCACCTTTTCCTTTTCTCAGCTGCCACCGACTGTACACAACCGACAGCAACGGATGAACTATTTTTGCTCCAGTACCTTCCAGGTCTGCCTTACCATGCCTATATCCATCAGGCACCTACTGGACATCGGAGGATTGGCTTGGCTTGGCCCTGGCGCCCCATGTTGTGCCATTTTCCCGCCTGTCTTTTGGCAGCCTTTGTCTGCTGTTCCGTTTCCATGCCATTTCCACGTCGTTTCCTTGCTTCAACCGCCTTTCATCTGCGCCTTTCCGACACCAAACAATCAACGTGCGGTCTAGCGGCCGACGCCGATGCCGGCCGGTGTTCCCAACGGCGGCGAACTGCAGCCAAGTCAAGGGAACCACTAACATCAACCCTGCCGTCTTCACCCAAGTCGAGTCAAGCTTTTCCATCTGCCGTCTCGCGTTACTCTCTTCATTGCTTCATTCCTACTATACCTAGTCAGCAACTCACAAGGCAAGCCCGTCAAATGCCCCCTCGATAGTGCGCTTTCCCTCTTGCTCCCTCTGTCCCCCTAAATGCGGCAAGGCTCCGCCGACCCTTCCCTTTTTGGTCGCTCTTTACACTATGTTTTAGGTAGACTGCCCAGTCATGCTCCATGCAGCTCCACGACGCCACCCTGAAAGTTCGTACCTGCTAAAAAGACAGAACATCAAAATGCCTCTCTTTCGAAGCTGCACGCGCATACAATTGGCCCCCGTTCTTGGTTGTCCTGCCGCCGTCTCTCAGCTACTTTCACATCCTTAATTCTTCATTTTTACTGCGTCCCTCATCTCACCGTCCCATTTCTCCGTGGAGGTCGGGATCCGTGGCCGACTCAAATCCTGGACTTTCGCCGTGCTGTGTGCCCGTACCTCAATCGTACTCGGGACTTTCTCACTCTAATTGACTTTATAACCAACCCCGCTAGCCGGCCTTGGATCTCATCTTACTGAAGTAGGCACCGAGATAACCCTGCGTTGCATGTCATATGTCATTCAAAGTCGGGAAGCGACGCATTTAGAGTCGCGGTTTACACCTCAACTTACCCCTCCGCAAAACCTCATCTTACCCCCCTCCACTATACTATACTACCTTCAGCAGGTGCGCTATAACGCTCAGCCTACTTAAGGGGGGTAAGCTAACCTCCTAGGAGCTTAACTTAGCTATAAAAGTATATAGAAATAGAGTAAAGAAAGTATTATATAAAGTATAAATAATAGGCTAAAAACTTTATATATAGGGTATATATAAAATATAATCTAATTATAATCTAAATACCTTTTTAAACTATTTTTACTATATATCTTATTATGTATATTATACTATTACCTAATCTAATTAGTCTCTATATAATAATAGCTATATCCTTAAGTAAATAATTATAGCTTGCTATAATCCTAAATAATATTAATATCAATAAGGATTAAATTAAGTTATAATTATAGATATTAAAAAATAAGATATCTTCTAGCTTTTTAAAAAGCCTTAATACTAGGACTTAAAGGAGTTATTTTATAAAGAAAAAGCTCTTAACTTCTTACTTATACCTATAAATAAAATAAATAATATAAATATAAAGTATTTAATAATTTAGAAAGGGATTAAGCTAAAAGCATAAGATCTATTAAATAACGCCTAGTAATCTTATACTTATTATATCTAGGTATTTCTTTAAAATATACTTTAGTTATAATTAACATATAATATTAAAATACCCTTAGTATACTAAGTTAATAATATAAAAACTTATAATTTTCTCTTCTTTAGAGAATATATTATATCTAATTAAAGTAAAAGAAGTAATATTCTATAAGTTATTTCCTAACTTTCTATTTACGTCTCTAGGTAGTATTACTTATATTATTAGCTTAAAAAGTAAGGATAAATTTAGAGTAAAAGGTATTCTAGATATTATATATTAAGTTCTATTATAATTCTATTATAATACTAATATAATATAAATTAAGTATAATACTTATATACTAGCGCTCTAAGCTAAATAAAAGAAATCTTTTTATTATTCTTTTAAATCTATTATAAGAGATAGGCTATAAGTTATACTAGGGTTTAAATCTACCTAAAGTTAGCTATAAAACTCTAGTAAATCAAGGTTACTAATCCTTCCAATATATTAGATATTATTATAACCTATTATAACCTATTATAACCTATTATAAAAGGGCTAGAAATTTATTATATAATATAGAGTCTTTTTCAGCTATTTAATAATAAGTAATCTAGTAGTTTTAAGTAATCTAATACTAATTTAGTAGTAGTAAGTTATACTAAGGTAATATTTAAGCTACTTATTACTTAAAATAGTATGCCTTTTAGGTATATTAAGAATTATACTTAGAATATATTAGGATTATAATCTAATAATAAGAAGATAATAGAGGGTTTAGCCTTTATAATCTGCTATAATTACTAAGTATTTTTATATTAATTCAGCTAGAAATACTCTTTTAAGAGGGTTAAGATATTATTTAACTTTTATAAGATTTAGCTATTTTTATAGCGTTAGATTAAATAAACTTACCCTAGAGGCCTAGCTACTACCCTAGCTATTCTATGTATAGAGAGCTATTATTATATAGTTATTATAAGATAAGTAAGATAGTCTTATTATTATAAGTAGAATATATTTAGAATATATCTTTAATATATCTTAAGTATACTAATAAAACTTTACCTAAATAAGGCTTATTTTAATAGAAATATATAATTAATTCCTCTAAGCTATACTTATTACTTTAGATTAATTATATTAATTAATATAAATAAGATATTATATATAATGTAGATTTTAATTAGTATATACTTATACTTACTACTAGTCCTAAGTAAGATTCTAGATAGTTATTTAGGAGAATTAATAGAGATCCTTAAGGGGTTTATAGATCTAAAGCTAATATATAGTAAGATATTTATTAAATATTAGAAATATACTACTAATATATTTTAATATAAGCTTACTTATAATAAACCTAATTATTTAAGACCTCTTTAAAAAGTATAGTATTATTACTTTTAGTAATATATATTCTAGCTTAGTATCGGTTAATAAGGTTAGGAAGCTTATTCTAAAGTCTTAAGCCCTAACCCATTCTCTAAGTAACTATATTATAATAGTTTAATAGCTTTTCCTACTTAAGAAGGATAGGAAAACCTAGGTATATATACTCTATTATATTTAGAGCATATTAGTAATAATACTAGTATATTTAAGATATCCTAAATAATAATATAAACTACCTTATTTACTACTTCTACCCCGAATAACTCTAAATACTCTAAAAGCAATAATCTATAGAGGTTAATATATTATTTAAGCGTATTAAAGGCATAGAGAACTATAAACGTATTTTTACCGGGCTATTAATAGTAATAGAATAAGGTATAAATATACTCCTAATATATGTTTAAGCTACTTATATAAAATTAGTCTAGATCTATACTTATCCTTTTATAAATAGCGAATTAATATAGCTCTACTTTTCTATATTTTAAATACTTTTAAAGCTTTAGAAGGAATACCTTTATTAGCTTCTATAATAGAGATATTATTATTTAGATATACCTAGAACTATACATACTCTTATAATAAATTAGGATTTATACTAGCTTTCTAGTATATTATAGATATATTTAAAATATATTTCTATTTCTAACTTAATAAACTTTAGGTATTATCTATCTTATATTAACCTTAAGAGGCGCTCTTAGTAATAGTAGATTAAAAACTTAGTTATATTATATAAAGTTTATTTCTAGCGGGGTATTAAGGCTCTCCTTAGACCCTAAAAAAACCCTAAAATAAGCTAGTATTATTAGCTTTATATAATAATAATAAGCCTCTGAGAGGTTAATATAAAAAGTAAATATATTACTATAGTAGTAGAGATTATATATAAGCTAAATATATTCTTATTATAACTCTATATATATTAATATACCTTTAGACTACTCTAAGAGAAATAGGGCTATCTTATTGAGCTCGGAATTACGCCGCAGCCCCTTCGCAAAAAGACTACAACAAATTCACCTAGTTCGCAGGTATAATTCGGGAAACACTATATAGGTATTTTAACCTATACCCTATACTAGTTAAGGAAAATAATAATATAGGAACCCTATACGTTCCTACTACTCGCAAGCAAACCCTCTAAATATCACCGCATAAAGTCGGACGCGCGCTATACTAGGGCTAATTATATCGGAGTTAAATAGGCTACTAAGGCTCTTATAGTAACGCCCTTACTAAACCTTCTAATAAGGTAAAAGCTACTATATAAGATAACTCCTTAACCTAAAAGATCGACCTTCTAATAAGGTATTAAAAGTAAACGCTACTATATAAGAGGTAACTCCTTAACTAGAGAGGTCTTTCCTAAGAGGTTCTTATAGCTAGAAGTATAAGAAGCTCTGCTACTACGAGCAGGGCCTTATACCTCTCCCTTATCCTTATC